>LT855409.1:2187038-2231650 GCA_900184765.1 Hymenoscyphus fraxineus
GTTGTTAGGTAAATAAGCCTAACGAGTCTCCATTTACTTACGAGTCGTTCTCTTATATAAGTCATAGTTCGTAGCTTGCCCGATTAGGCAACTATACTCTATAGACCGTGCGTAGCTTAGCTAGGGGTATAAATAACACCCTACTATAGTAGCTTAGTTAGTTCCTTACTATAATTAATACTTGTTCCTACTATCTGTTTACTCCTAGCTACTCTACTAAAACAAGCACCTAAATAATAGGTTATAAGCTCGGAAGCGTAAGCCGAAGGGTAATTATAGTAGCGCTTTACTACGTCTGTTCTAGTATAGTATTAGATAATTTTATTTTAAAAGTCTAAGGTTTACGGTTACTTAGCGTATAGTACTTTATATTAGTATCTATAGATAGAGTTCGATATTAAGACTCTAAGGGATAGTTTATCTCTAAAGTAAAGTACGAGTTACTAATTTAATAGTAAAAGGAGAGTACTAAAAGAGAGGATTCTAGAAGTTTAGCTAGGGTTTTAGAATTAGATAAAACTAAAGGGACTACTAACTAAAGTTAAGCTAATCCTATAGTACTTCCTACTTAAAAGAGTCCTATATTACCTAGGTTATTCCTAGATAATTAAGAGAATACTAAATCTTTTTCTAATCTACCCTAAAGTAAGGTAGTTTCTTAGTCTAAATAAAACGATTTAGATAGAGCTTTTATAGAACTTAAGGAGGAAACTAAATTTCTACTACCAGATCTAGGTTCTAGTAATAATTTAAGTAGTAGTAGTAATAGTAACGATAATAATAATCTACCTCCTCCTCCTCCCTCTTCTTTAAATTTCGAATTAAAGCTAGTAATAGCTACCTTATATAGTAATAACGCTAGCTTTGTCTTTAGCGATAAGGTAAAGCTTAAGAGAGAAGTAAATTATATAGAATAGAAGTTGTTATTTAAGTGTCTCCTAGAATAACTAAATATTAAGGAGGTTATTAACCCCTTATATATTATACTAAAGATAGTACTAAAGATCTAATCGGCGGACGCTATATTTATACTAGAAGAGGTAGCTATATAAATAAAATATAAAGTAGATAATATAACTATAACTCGCGCTATTTAAACTAATTATATTAGTAATACTTTATATACTATTTCTAGGTACTTAAATACTTAAGAGATCTAGGAACTCCTAGCCTTAAGATATTAAGGATTAGGAGACGTAACCTTATATAACCTAGTTAATAAATAATAGACTAATATATATAAAAAGTATAATAATCTTACTAAGTTCTTTAATAAGTATAATAACTTATATTAATAGATTTAGAAGATAGGGTATAAACTAGATAATTACGCTTAATTTATTACCTTCTTTAGTAGTTTAAAGAATTCCTTTCCTATTTAAGTAAATATTCGTTAAATAATCATATACTAGGCTAAGTTAAATAAGAATCTCGATCTACTAATAATAGAAGAACTTTAATAAGACCTTTTTAATAAGGTATAACAGAAGTCTATAATTAGTATAATAGCGATTATATATTCTAGGAAGGATACTCCTTAAAAGGATAGTAGAAATACCGGTAGTTTAGAGAAGGATAAGAATAATAAGGATAAGCTAAAAGGAGGTAGAAAAGGTAAGGGTAGTAAAGGTAGAAATAAGGATACTAGAGTCCTAGAACTTTATAAATAATATAATAAGAAANCGATATTAGATATTATTATAAGAAGAATCTAGAATAACAAGCTAAATAGGAAAAGCGAAATAATATAAAGTAGAAGCTAAAGGAATTGTTAAAGAACAAAGGTAATAAAAAGAAAGATAGTCTAAAGGATTAATTTAGTTATACTAGCTTACTAAATAGTATATCGTTTTAATATATAATATCTTTAACTACTATTAGTACTAAGTTCCTTTATAATACTAGCGCTAATACCTATGTTTATTATAACTAAACCTACTTTAGTAAATTAACTATTTAATTATATAAGTATACTACTATTATAGGTAGAAAGGTTTATATTCTTAGAAAGGGTACTATTGTTCTTTATATAAAGATTAGTACTATAGAATACTATAAGGTAGTTTTAAATAACTACTATTAGATTCTAGATAAAGGGGTAAATTTATTCTCTAGAAAACTCTTTGATTAGTATAGTAGAGTAATTAAAGGTGGTCGCTTATAGAATCGATTAAATAATAAAACTTAGGGTTTACTTAATAATTAATACTATCTTGTTAAAGCTCTAAATACCTTTCTATTATATAGTAAGCTTTATTTACTAGTAGATTTTATACCTAAATTAATACTAAATAATATAGTTACTATATTAGTACCTATAGTAATTTAAAAGGCCCGTCCGACTTTATACTTATACTATTAACGTCTAGCCTATTTAGGTATAAATACTATACGTATAACCTAAAAGATTATTAAGGATATAGAGGTATACTCTATTTTAGTACTAGTTTAAGGAGAGTTAATTTATAATCCTTATAAAACTAAAAAGCCTATACGCTTTAGACTAAAATTAATTAATCCTACCTTAAGAGTAAAGGAGGTTTATAGTAAGTTATATATTAATATATTTAAGATTAGCCCCGCGGCTTATAGTAGTTATAAGTATACTACTCTTATAATAGATAAAGTATTATAATATTATACTATATATCTATCCGAGAAGAAGAGTAAGGTATAGACTTATATTAAGACGTACTAGGTAATAGTCCGTACTTAATATAGTACTAAGATTAAGAGCTAGTATTTAGATAGTAGTAAAGAGTACTCGGTAAATAATATTAAGAACTATACTAAGGAGTTTAGGATTATTAAGGAGATTATAATACTATGTTCGCTAAAGTAAGATAGTCTTACTAAAAGAGCTAATTATATAGTTATTAAGAGACTATAAAGTATAATCCTTAATTAAAATATTAATCTAAAATTATAGGGTAAAATCCTTAAGGCTATTATAAAAGTAATAAATAAGTTAGCTAATTCTATTCTTTTAGAGGTAACTCCTTATAAGGTATATTTTAATACTATTTATCCTAATAAAGATAATAAGCCTATAGTTAAGTACTTTCGAGTTCTCGGGTATAAGATATTTATATATATTCTATTATAAGACCGAGTAGCTAGTAAGAAGATTAAATCTTATACCTACTAGGGAGTTCTTATTAGATATAAAGGAGATCAAATCTAGAGAATCTAGGTTCTATCTCTTAATATATATAGACAAATAGTTTATTCCTCTAATATTAGATTTAATAAAGGAGGATTTATTTTAGAACTAGATAGAGAGGTATATAATAAGGTAGATACCTTCTTTAACCCTTATAATAAGGCCTAATAGCCAGCTGTCTTAGATCCTTTAATAGACCTATATTAAGTGGTATTCCTACCTATAGTATATAATAAGGAATATAACTTTAAGTAAGGGGTAAAGGAATTAAATAAAACCTTAGATAAGGACAATTTAATTAAGTAAGATAAGAGTACTATATCTAATAATAAGGATAATATTCCTTATACTCTACTAATTCTACTACTAAGACTAAAAGGACGTCTAAAAGGCTTAAAAAATAAGAGCTATCCTATAGTTAATTTAAGTAATAGACCTTAAACCTACTAATTATAGTATAAGGATTCTAATACCGCTACTATACAATTAGTAAAGGAAGGTAGAAAGCTAGATAATACTAAGTTTATAAATTTATTTATTAGAGTAATTAAGGAAGTAAATCTAATATCTAACAATCCTTAAATACTTGAAGAGGCTTATACTAGTAAGAATACTCACTACTAGTATATAACTAAAAAGGCTAAAGATAACTAGTTAAAGAGAAAGAAGACTTAGACTATTTAATATTAAAATATAATACTAAGTACTTTACGTTATTTACCTAGAAAGTACATCTTTTATATAAAACAAGACTATAATAGAAAGATCTTAAAGTATAAAGTATATTAGGTTATTAAGGGTTTTTAATAGGTTTATAGAATCGACTATCTCTAGACTTTTATAGAGGTAGTTAAGTTAACTTTATAGAAGGTAATTATAGTACTAGTAGCTATTCTTAATCTTAAACTCGAACAAATAGATACTATTAGTATATTCCTAAATAAAGATATTAATAAAGATATTTATAGCTAGGTTCTACCCGACTAGGACAAAGATAGTAAGAATATCTCTCTAAAAGACTTTATAGTTAAATTAGACAAGGCTTTATATAGCCTTAAACAATTGCTAAGACTCTAGTAACAAAAGCTAGGAGACGCTCTAAAGTAACTCGGATTTAAGGTAATAACTGCTAACACCTATATTTATATTAATAATAAAAAGGGTATTATTATTTATACCTACGTTAATAATCTACTAATTATAGGAAAGGTAGGTAAGTAGTTAGATTAGGTAAAAATTAACTTGTAAAAGTACTTTAAAATAGAAGATTTAAGACCCGCTCGCTATTATTTAGGCGTATAAATCGTCCAAGATCGCCCTACTCGTAAGTTATATTTATACTAAGACGCTTATATTAAGCGTATGTTAGAGAAGTTCGGTATAGAGAATTATAAACCTATTAATACTTCTATAGATCCTTTATAATAGGACTAGATAGTTCTATAGCTTAAGGGGGTCTAAGTAACCCTAGAGGACGTTACAACGTACTAATCTATAGTAGGGTCTCTTGTTTATTCTAGTTATATTACCTGCCTAGACCTAGTATTTACCTTATTTATATTATCTTAATTTCTTAATAACCCCTTAAAGGTATATATAATATAAGTAAAGCGTTATCTTAGATACCTTAAAGGCTTAATTATATTAGCTATAGTATTCGGAGGAGGCTAATTCGGTAGTAAGGATATAATACTTAAAGGATTTACTAACGCTAGTTATACGAATTATAAAGTAACTAGTTAATCAACTTTAGGATATGTCTTCTTCTTTATAAGAGGTATTATCTCTTATTAATTAAAGCGCTAATCTTATACGACTTAAAGTATAACCGAGGCGGAATTTTATAGTATTATAAAGGCTATTATAGAGCTCTTATAGATTTAAGAGCTATTTAAGTAAATAGGCTAAAATACTTAGGACGTTAAGTAAATTCGCTTATATAGCGATTACTAGGGTACCCTCTTAATATCTAAGAATTTAGAATTATACTAAAAGATAAAGTATTTTATATACTAATACTTCTATATATACGAATCTATCGAATCTAGATAAGTAGACTTATAGTATATCCCTATAGAGTTTATAGTCGCTAATAGATTAACAAAGGCTTTAGATAAGGTTAAGTATAAGGAGTTTATTAAGTTATTAAATATAGTAGATTTACCTTAACGCTTAATTAGTTAATTTTTTAAGGTAGGTTTAGTTTAGTTATTTCTCGACCTATAGTAATAGAAAAGGGGTATATTATTAGGTAAATAAGCCTAACGAGTCTCCATTCACTTACAAGTCGTTCTCTTATATAAGTCATAGTCCGTAGCTTACCCGATTAGGCAACTATACTCCATAGACCGTGCGTAGCTTAGCTAGGGGTATAAATAACACCCTACTATAGTAGCTTAGTTAGTTCCTTACTATAATCAACACTCGTTCCTACCATCTGTTTACTCCTAGCTACTCCACTGAAACAAGCACCTAAATAACAAAAAATATAAGAAATCTAATTTTACTTTAATATCTTATATATACCTATTATATAGAAAAGAAGTATAGAATATATTATATTCTACTCTAGGGGTATTAAATTAAAATAATAAGTATTTTATAAAATAAGATATAATAAGTTATATTATAGAAAAAAATATATTTATNTTAATACCTAGTTAAGTCCTTAACTAGCCGCCTATATCCTATACCGGCTAACACGTTCCTATTCTAATGTATTTAATAGAACTAACTCTTTTAAACGTACTTTATATACTCTTAGAGAGTATATTAAGTCGTCTAATCGCTAGGTACTCTTAGATTTATAACTATAAAGTCTAAGTATTTAGGATAGGTTAGCTAAGGGGGGGGTAGTCTCTCCTATTTAAGACCGAGTAAAATTATTAAAATAAGGAAGTTTATTATTAGAATTATTAGTAATTACTTATATATCTTTTAATTACTAAGATATAGAGTAATTATCCTCTTCTTTATTACTTTCTCTACTTAAATTAATAGAACCCCTAGCCTCTTTATTTACTCCTATCTACTTTATATAAAAGGTAGGATTATTATTTATCTCTACTAGCCGTAGAGGACTTATAGGAAGACTTATAGAAGGACTTAAAAGAGAAGGACTCGAAGATTATATAACTATCCTTCGAGTCTTTCTTAGTTATTATCTTATTAGACGTTATAGAGGGCTCTTATTTTTAATTATTAGCTATAGGCTAAGAGAGTTATAGAGGGTTTTACTATACCTTTCTACTACTTACTTATTTACTTTTAGCTAAATTAGCTAACTCCTCTTTTACTTAACTATTAAACTCCTCTTCTTTAATACTACTCGACTTATCTAAATTATATAGTTTAATAGTAGGTTACTTAGGTTCTTAAAAATAATTATTTTCCCTTATAAGAGAAAATAGATAATTACGTAAACGTCTTCTTTTATATTAATTCTCTCTAATTTCTACTTACTTAATCTCTTATATAAGGTTTTAAAGTAATATAAAATTAACCTATAGTAGAAGGTTAAAGTCTTAAGTTTAAATATTTATTAGTACTAAAGAGTAATAAAAAAGTTAATAAACTTATATATATAACTAAAGCTTAGTCTTCCTCCCTTTATATTATTTTTTTAATAAACGATTTAGATAAGTTCTTAAGCTCTTAATTATTCTCTTTATTATAAAGTTCGTTCTTATCTTTACTCTAGCTAAATATTTTAGATCGACTTTTATTTAGTCTCTTAGTATTAAACTTAGATAAGTTCTCCTTCTAATAAATTACTATTAAGGGATCGAATTAATTAATCTATTTAGGAAGTACTTTATTATATTTAGTAATATTTATATAACTATAAAAGTATATTATAGATAGCTTCCTAGGTCCTATTAAATTATCTAGAAATTCGAAGACTATTATCTAAGGAGTAGAACTTATAAAGATAGATAGTATTTTTAGAGAGTAAGAGAGAGCTAATTTAATATATTCTTATATAAAAAAGGCTATATATATACTTTTAGTACTATTACATTTAATAGATTAAATAATATTCTCTATAATATATTTAATAAACTCTAAGGTATTTTTAACTTTATAATCTTCTAGAATAATAATAGTATAAGCTATAATAAGTTAAATTAATTAGATAATTAAGTTTAAGAGATATAAACTTACCTTAAAGATCTTATAACTTTTTAATAATTATTTGTTTATATTTTACGTAAGCTCTCTAATTCTTAAACTTATAATTGACTTTCTAAGGACAAATAGTATACTTTCTAGTATACGCTCTCTCCTTTAAATTAGATACCTTTAGAATTAATTAAAGCGAACTTCTAAAGAAATTACTACTAATACCTATATAGTTTCTAATACTCCTAGATAAAACTCGCTTAGCTAACCTTTTATTTATATTATTAATCTCTATCTAAGTAATATAAGATAATACTTAAGCGGCTTGTCGACTATAAGAAGAGGTTATACTATTAAAATTAGTGTTTATTTACTATAAACCCTTAAGTTTTTAAGTATTAATTATTTAAGTAGATATAAAAAGAGAAGAGGAATTAAAAAGTCTTAGCTAAGGTTAACTAGAAAGACTTATTATTAGAATAGATATTATAGGAGCTATTAGTATAGATAGTATTTAATTTAAATTCGCTTAAGTAAGAGTTATACTATTAAATACTATATTTTTAGCTTTATAAGAAGTATAGAATTTAATATTAGGATATAGTCCCCGAGTAACTAAATAATATAGTATTTATAGAAGTAAAGGGTTAGAAGAAGAATTAGGCTAAGTAGATATAATATATAAGTTAAATTAATATAATTCTAAGTTAAAAAATAGTAGAAAAATAATTTATTTAAAGAATCTTTAAAGATATAAAAGGTTATTTAAAGACTTACCCGTCTCCTAGCCTATCTATTTAATATCCTCTTTATTATTATATATCTTATCCCTCTATATTACTAGAATATCTATAAGTAAATTACCTCTCCTCTTTTACTCTTATCTACTCTCTTTAACCTTGTTTATATATTCCTTATTTAGTATAAGTAGTTATTTAATAGTTCTATTCCTAGCTTTTACTACTTTATATCTACCTCTTAGAATAAGTAATTTATAAAGGATAGGCTTATTTTAATTAGAAATATAATATACTAATATATTTCTTAGTAACTTATAAGTATATATATATAGTTTTAAGCCTACTTTGTCTAGTATAGTACTATAAACTATATCTATCTTAAAACCTAAAGTAATAAGTATAGTAGAGTACTACTCTATAGTTTAGCTTAGTAGATATTTATTAATATCTAATATATATATTAGTAGGTTATATAACTATTAAAAAAGCTATTAAAAAAGTAGGTAGCTATATACTCTAATATTCTTTATATTCTTTTAATAACTCCTTATATAGCTATAGGTTTAAGATTTTACTATAATAAACCTTACTAGGTAGGTTCTAGTAGAGTCGAAAAGGCTACTTAACTACTAGATTAGGTCGTTTATTATCTAGCCTAATATAATATATATTCTATAATTCCGCGTATTTTTATAGATCTTCGCGTATAGGCTCTATATATAAAAATAAGAGAGTAATTCTATCTTATTAGTAGTATTAGTAAAATCGTCTTATTCTAGTAAGTTCTATAAAATAATACTATATAAAATAGTTATTAATATTATCTAATCTAAGAAATAGATATAAAAAAGTCTTAAATATATAAAAGTAATAAAAGAATAACTAAAGAATTATATACTATAAGAATAAAAATAAGTAAATAAAAGTAAATATACCTACTATTAATATAAGTTCGACTTCTCTAATTAATTCTACTATAACTCGATTTAAACGTTTTAAGTACTTTTTCTAAATATAAAACAATCGTATAACCTAATAATAGTACGATCGCTTATATATAATATACTATAATACGCCTTAGCGTAAAGTAGTAATTCTATACTATAGTTAGCTCTAAAGAACTTAGGTATAACGTTTATATAAGAATAGTTTAATAGATACTAGTAAATAACTAATTAAGATATACGATTAGAGATCTTATAATATATCTATATAATATTATAAGAGTAAGTATTAATATAAGTATATATCTTAATACCCTAGGGTACTAATTTATTATACTTGTCTATTAACTATACCTAGTCTAGGCTAGGAATAATATAATTACCCCTAGGAGCTTAGTTTCTATCTTACCTCTATTAAATTATATCTAGGTTAATAATATAAAGTATTATAAAAAGAGTATCTCTATTAGATAATTAGATTAATTTACTAAATAATATATTAAGTAATATATACTTACTTACTAAGTAGTCCCCTCTTTCGCTTAAATTAATTGTAAAGAAGCCTCTAGCTATACCTAATAATAGACCCTTAAGTAATCTTATACTCTAATATTTTATATAACACCTAATCTACCTTTAATTATCTCTTAAGAGTTATTCGACGAGGTAAACCTAGCTCCTTATATATTTAGAATACCCTACCTTAGTTAATCTTAATACCTAACTATACTAAGTCCTCTATAATATCGTCGTCTTTATAACCGGCTCTAAATAATAGAGCTATATAAACTCGAACGTTAGCTTATTCTAGTATTATTAATTACTTCCTATTAATACCCTATTCTTTTAAACAACGCTCTAAAGTATCTTTACTTATAGAGATTTATAATTTACTAAAAATTATCTCTACTACTTCTTAAGTAGTAGTATAAAAGAGATATAACTTAGTTATATCTTCTTTATATAGTTCTAAGTCGATTTAAGGATATATTTTAAGGGTAGAAGTATTATAGTAGTTTTAATATTAATTAATATAATATATTAAAAATCTACTTATATAAATTTTATATTTTACTTAGTAATTTTCGAATATATAACTCCGAGTATAATAACTTATAAGATTACTTACTATATTTAGCCTTAAATTTAGGGTTCGGTTATAAGTCTAGAAAAATATTATATAAGTATAGTAGACTTCCTACCCTAAAATATAAACCTTCTAAAAAAAATATTTTAAGTGTTAAATCTATTATTATTACAATTGTATATCTTATATTTAAAGTCTATTACTTAAAAACTATTTTTATTATATTGTTATTTGTAGTAGTAGTTTTTAAGTTAAGCGCTAGAGTGTGCGAAAGTTGGTTTTACGGCACTTGGCGCTATCGGCCTCAGTACGGGGGCGGGTCTGTAGGGCTGTGGAAACTACTTTAGTCCTGGAGGAATTCGTGATATGGGTAAGAGTAGGGATATCTGCTGATGGACGCTCATTGTTTCAGGACAATCAAAAGAATTCTGTTTTGTATCCCTAGAATACTTGGGTAAATGAGTTAAGAGGAGATCTCTAGTTCCGAAATTGAAGTAATGGAGTGGAAGTAAGAAGCAGTGTGTCTTCAGACCTCGCTAAGAGACCCCGGTGACGCGCCGGCTTTTTTTCCATGTGGAACTGGTGCCTGGCTAGAAGTCGAGTGAGGGATTCTAGAGATACACCGGCTTCTCGAACGATATGTGCGCCTGTCCCAGTCTGTTCCTGGTGTCTCCCCATGATGGTTATGAGGTAAGTCTCTCGTGGTGTGTTTTGTTGACGTTGTTCTATCCACGTGCTTGACGGTTCATCTTTCTCGGTGTAGCCTTTGGGTCATTCTCTTTCCATGACGACTGTTCTCGGAATTCACGGAAGGAGTAATGTGTACATGTGGCCTCACTCAGAAAAGACGAATTGGTAATTGAACAGGAGGTGATTGGTGAGAGTGAGTTTTGCTAGTTGATTGTGGAGGGGCTGGCCAGAGGGAGAAGCAGCTGAGAACAGTGGCATTGCGTATTTCCGGAGAAGAAAGTTATATTCAAGTCCCAAGTTGGTATGAAGATACTAGAGAGAAAGGATATCGAACTGTTGAAGAAGTTTAAAGGCGATTATGGTCTTTGCATGCTTTGGTGGGGTGTGTGTTTTCCAAGCGGTCTCTGGGAGTTTAGTTTACGAATATTAGTATCAGTGGTTGAAGTTGGATTTTTGATGGTCCCTCGTCCAAGTATAGGCTGTATTCTATACGGAGAAGGAATTTTATGTGTTTCTAAGTCTGAGGTCCTTTCTTCCCTTTTGTTTTTCTCTCTATGAAAGTTAGGTTGGCTTCGGTTGGCTTCGGTTGGCTCCGGCATTAGGATTCGTAATAGAGTCGTGATCTCTTACTTTACAATCACTTCACACCAAAGGTCCGGTGGGTAGAAGCATACACCGTTACTAAAACTAGAACTCAAAAGCATATAGTAAGGCTTTGAAGGGACACTAATTTACAAAAGTACTAATAAGGCACGGTGGACTTCCAATGGGAAAGAATGGATGTTTCTAGAAATCTATCTGCGTAGCTGTACGTGATTAAGCGAGGGGGTGGATTCAATAAGTTTCTTTAGGTAATATACTATGGGTATTTACATAATGTAAAAGACCTGGATAATACTCTATACAAGCTAGAAAATATTCTTATACCAAACGTTTAGCACAAGTAACTTGATTGACATAGTATACATAGCTAGATGAAAAGAAAAAAAAGGTACAATTGTCATATACTATTTAAGTTGTGCGAGTTCTTTAGAATAATACCATTCTAAGCTAGATGTAAACAAAGCAATGACCCAGTCTCTTACCTAATGCCTTTGTTATCAAGAAGAAAGAAGTTTCTAGAATTTATGAAGATACGTGATTTAGGTAATAGAACTTTGTGATTTTGAAAGGTTCATATCTTGGTTTTGGTTTCGTCACAAAAATGATAGGCATAATAGTACTAATATCCTTTAAAAAATGGGTTCAGAATAGTTGTTGGACGTTGGAGATTTGAGGAGATTTGAAGTGTCTTCGGATTCGCGTATGAAATTTCAGTGAACTTTGTTAATATTCTTGCGGGAACAAGCCTTTCACCCCCAAACAGTGAACAATAAAAGCCTAGAAGCGAGAAGTGCAAGTCATTCAAGTAATTTCTTTTCTCTTTCAAGTGTAATTTGATCCTAGTTGGCGCTTGGTAAGTTGTTTACAAAAAGGCCTCAAGGCGGTGTGAAGTTTAGCAGGATTTGACTTGGCGGATTCGCTAAGCCCCTTTATAAAGAAAACATCACTTTGCTTCCTACGTACCTCCAAAACCTTGTGGCAGGAGTTCTTCCTCAGAATCTCTATCCAGAGGTAGATTGAGGTTCATAATCAGCATACAATTAGCGCGTAGACAGAACAATGGCAGCAAATACGCGGCCCTGGAATAGCATAAACGCACACAGCTCAACGCTCCACTATTTCAGAAATATACAAAGAGATATGCTGTTGCAGTATAATCCACACTGCATGTTGCACCAGACTCGTGAATGTATTCCAAATCGCTGCACTAGCTTAGGACAAAAAGACAAAGCTTCTGCTTCAACTTCGTACCACTTGATTTTTTTGCAGAGTGACAGTGTATCCAATTCTTGTGGACAGACCACGCATGTCTTACGGCAAATACTCTTAGTAGTAGTACAGAAGACAACCCTTGCGTTATTCGATCCTTCTAGGTTAATCAAACTCATTGACCTAAGTCTTGTGAAATATATATTCAATTTCAACTGTCTCAAAAAAACAAAGAAATTTCAAGCATATCAACCACCTTGCCGAACTATGTTATGTCAAACCCTGAGATGTCTTCCTATACAATTGGTATGGTACTGCATTTTTGATAGCCATTTGAGAAAACCACGCGGAGCTTAAAACCGTGAGAACTTATTCCATCAAGTGCCTTTGAGGGGGCGTGCTAGTAGTAGGCAATGGAGTTGAATTTCATTGTTAAAATCACGACATTATCCCTTCCAGAAACAAGAGGTACCAAAAAAAGGTGTACCTTAAAGTGGTACAAAAGTGTCTATTGCTACAACATCTTTCTGGTAACTTGCAGTTAACTGGCCAGCCAGACCACGTTTCCAAGCCTTTGGGCCTCAATTTTACCCATTCATACCCAGTAATTGCATCCACTTTGCTTGCACGAGGTTTGGGTACCTTCGGTATCTGGAAGGGATACATAGTGTTGTGATGAGCTCAGGAATTCCACATTATCTCTTGATTACTAAATCCTCGCAGATGCTGATGAACAAAGGTTGTCTCCGGTCAGATTTGACTTGATACCCAAAGCCAAAAGCGAAATAAGTAGGGCCTAGGGATAACTTCAATTTCTGACTTCCAGTATGTAGAGGACTCCTTGACAATTTGTTTCAGTCACTGGGAATGACTTCATCTTCCAAGCATGGTTGATGAATAAGTATACTTTCTTTTTATTGATGAGTTTGCCGGCTAATCTGTTAGTTTGCCATTGATGAGTTCATGTTATCCACCACTTTATGCCATTTATTTCGCAAATACGCTATGATATTGATCAAATAGTCAAATTGGGTGTTGTAACATAAAAGATTCCATCAGAGCTATATGATAATCCTAAGTTATTCAAGATAGAGCATAAAAAGAACTCCTTACTGCACATTTTAGTAACAACAACAGGTAAATAACTTCTCTCCATGCACTTGAAGGCAAAATCTAGAATCATCTTTTGCCCAAGTAGTTCTGATGGAACTATTTTATTACCAAATCTGTCTGTCTAATTTATATTCAGGTACACAATAACAGAACATCTTCCTCAATCTATTCTTCAATCCAGTCCTCAGAATATATAAAGGGAAATATCAAAATACTATTTTGTACCTCACAAGTACTCCAAGTTCTCAGGATAAATCCAAGGCAAAGAAACTGCAAACCAATACGTGAGAGTTTCAACGACATAGGCAATGAAAAGTTGTTATAGCTAAGAAACTTTGGTATGTCAGAAAGGATAATAGTTATCTACGTCTTTCTATATTATCAAGGCTGTCAGTCTTTCACTCTCTTCTCATCAATTCTTGTTGGTTCTTAGGACCAGCGTAAGATACGGATACTCATGGACTTGAGTAATGCATGAGTAAATGTCGAATAGAGTTTAATAGGTGGTTTGATCTAATAGAGCAGAGTAGTAGATATGAGTTTTAAGTACTTGAGTACTACTCTATTCTACTTTTCCACATGCGAGTAGATCAGAGTAGGGTAGAAAAGCCCTTGATAAGGATGGGTGCCACTACTCTACTCTACTCTACTCTACTCTGCTCTTTTCTTGTCCAATCCACGATGAGTACTACACAAACTCAATAAAATCTCAGAAAGAAAACAAGCTCTTTCTGCTGGTCTACTCAGACGTTCATGAATTACTGACGTTACGATATTGGCAGAAAAAGAGGATACCTAGTCAACAATTCTCGTACCCTAATCATCCCCTTCAGAGGTATCAATGACAACAAGGGACAAGAAGAATTTTTTGACAAGCTAGTTATTTCATTTAGACGATAGCATACCACACTCTCCCAAAGATATATCATCAGAAGTAAAGCAGTTTTCTTATCGAAACAGAGAAATTGAAATCCCATAAAGTCTTGCTCGAGAAAATTAGAAACTGACAACTGAAGATATGTCTGGTATAGATGATTCATCGTACCTTTATGATTCGGCTACTTCCTTCGGCAAGAACTTCGCTATTATAACAGGACTCTCAGACTTCTAGTAGTGAATACCTCATTTCATGGTGGCAAATACCGATATGAGTAGTACTTGAATGAATCATGTTTCGAATATGTAGCAGGAGGATTGAGGAGCAGCTTTGTAGCATCCAAATCGAGGAGGCTCATTGATTATTACCTGCGTGGTCGGTTATTCAAGGAGACTCATCTACTGACACGGAGCGAGAGATTGTTCTTGGACAAAGCATCGCAACTAGAGCCTGCTTAGAAGTACACGATGTGAATTGTATCAATATTCAGACGCAAGAAAGGGACGAGTTGCAAAATATCTGGGAAACTAGTCCATTCATTGCAAAATCAGGAATGGATCATTAGTGGCTTGTAATACAGTTGGTAGCGACCCATACCTTCACCATCCTGGTGGGCGCAAAGCAGGAAACAAAAAAAAGAACATGAAATTCTCACTCATAACTTCGTATGTGCTTTAATGAATCATTTTTTCTCCTTGGTGTCCCGCAAATAAGCTACCGAAGTACAAATCATCCCGTAGAGAAGCGTCTTCAATTTGACACCGTCCGTGATCAGGAAACCCATTCGCGCCCCAACCCATAAAAAACAACCCTTTATGCAGCAGTGATAGCAGCGCGTTGACGAGCACCACGTTGTCTTGAGCTCAAGTGTGCTGGCTCACGACCCTCGACAGCCTCGGACTTTTGAACAACCTCCTCTCCCTCAGTCAAAATCAACTCGATGTGGCATGGGTTGGACATGTATGGGTTGATCTAAAAGCTTGTCAGCGAACGATTCACTCTAACCTTCGTGATCGGATGTCTTACACGACCGTGGGCACGGTATGTTCGTCGGCGTTGCTTTGGTGCTTGGTTGACTTGGATGTGCTTGACGATCAAGTTACCGGTGTCGAGACCCTTGGTATCTGCGTTGGCTTCGGCGTTCTTGAGGAGACCCAAAAGGAACTCGGCGGACTTGACTGGCCATCTGGCGCGGGAGACACCGAATTGTTTGCCTGCAATTAACCCCCATTAGCCTCTGCCTCTGCGACCATATTTCCCCCCAATGTATGTGGTGTCGTGAATCGTACCCTGTGCAGCTCGTCCAGTTCCACCGGCATAACGTCTCATAGGAACAGCCTCCTTCTTCTCCTTAACATGCTCGAGGAAGGCAACAGCGCGTTGCAGCTTCCATCCGTTGATTGCTTGTGCGGTCTCGCGCTAATTCCACCCGTCGTCAGTATTTTCTCAAACCCAATCTTGAGGCGGACGTAGATTCAGACGTACAGTGTTCTTGAATGACACCCGGAGATAGGCTCCCCTCGAGCGAGCGCTCTTTGTGGGATGAATTTCCGTACTTGCGTATCTTACCATCTTAATTGCGATCGGATATGGTCGTTGTTGGGTTGTAAATGAGGTTCAGAAGTTCGTAGGCTCAAATCTTGGGAAAGTAGGGCTTGCTAATTCCTTGGCGTCAGCACGGGCCACCGAACCATCGCACTTTGAAATTTCCAAATTATTCTTTCCAGGTTGGCGGCTGATCGCTCCTGATAATTTTGAGAATGACATACCGATGAACTATTTTACGCTTCGTTAATCTGTATAGATATCGTCCAGACTTTTCTCCTAAATCCCTGGCCTTTCTTTCCAAAGTTCGCAGTCTCCCAATTCCTTCAGGTTTTAATTTTGTACCTGAGAACATAGCTGAGGCCTGAGGCATATATCCGAGGAAGGAGACAATGATACCTACGCCAAGCACATGTTGCATTTGAGCGATGTACGAGTACCAGAGCAGAGGTCCAACCAATTCCTCTTGACCTAAGAACATACAAGTCTTGAGTTGGTCTGAGTATCAATCATGTGCAAAGTGAAGTCAGATCTATACCTCGGAATGGGAGACCTTACATAATTGTTAATCAAAGTCGGAAAGCAGCATATCAGTAGATGAACATAAGAGTTCATGGATTTAGAACTTGTTAGAAGAATAATTCAATCGGCCGGTAAGTAATGTTTAGTAGTTTACATGAGACAGACTATTCACTTTAGATGTCTTTTGAGAACGGGTAAGTTGTCTATACTTTTTGATGACAAGAGCATTGAAAGAACTCCGAATAGCACACGGGGCTGGATGATTCTTCTAGACACAGAATGCACCCAAACTTATCAGAAAGTTATAGGTATCACATCTAAGATGCAATAGAGCTGCAATTATATGAATTGGATTTTCATAACTAAATACTCCATCATTCTTTGGATGTCGTACTTCACATGAGTGGGCAACTTGAACAGTCTCCTGTTGGACACGAAAAGTAGCAGAGATTCCTACAAGTAAACTTCATTTAAAGTATTTGCACATTCTGCTAAAATTATTTCTATTGTTCGAGGGATTTCGATAAATTATTTTAATTGTTCGAAATAAACAAGGCAATGAAATAGCTTGACTTTAGTTACGCTAATAGGAGAGAGTTCTCCATCAACCTGGAACCCTGAAATTTTCTATGGGTCAAATCACCTGACAGAGATCACATGAGTTGCCGCTAAGGCGCCAAGACTGGACAAGCCACCCACTGGAACTTCCCCAATTCCAAAAACTTCACGATCTGATTTTCTCGCAAACATCTCGACAACAACACCACGAAATCTTCCAAGATGTCGTTGGTCAGTGGAGAAAAGACAAATTTTCAATTTATTCTGCGACTTCTCAATACCAACGTTGACGGTCGTGTCATCACTCCATATGCTCTCACCAAGGTACGTCAAGAGCTTCAATTTCGTGTTAATTTCATCTCGAACGTCCACCATATCATTGAACGGAGCATTCCACCATCCGCCACCCCATCAGTTATGTTCGCACATGATTCTAACTCGATTAAAACAGATCAAGGGTGTCGGTAGACGTTACAGTATCTTGGTTTGCAAGAAGGCCGATGTCGACTTGACCAAGCGGTAGGAAGCCCACGCGACGATATTTGGATGATCTGGAGGACAAGACTGATTGGAAATTTAGTGCCGGTGAACTCACCTCCGAAGAACTCGAGCGTATCGTCACCATCATCCAAAACCCAACCCAATACAAGATCCCAGCCTGGTTCCTCAATCGTCAACGCGATATCGTCGATGGCAAAGACTCCCAAATTCTCGCCAACGGTGTCGACTCCAAGCTTCGTGATGACCTCGAACGCCTAAAGAAGATCCGCGCTCATCGTGGTCTTCGTCACTACTGGGGTCTCCGTGTTCGTGGACAACACTCCAAGACTACTGGTCGTAGAGGTAGAACTGTCGGTGTCTCCAAGAAGAAGGGTGGTTAAGCGCATTTGGGAATGGGATAAATCGGACGGATGGAGTGCGGCTTTGCTATGGATTGATACTCTTCCGTATCCGGTGCATTATTTGGCTTTACTGCTCTTTCGACATGAAGCAAGAACTCGGTGTATTCTACTACATCTAGTCAAGGGAACAAAAAATGAAACTTCAAGGATTTATCCAATGTGATATGCAATTGAGGAACGATTTGCTTTGTATATTTCAATTTTATGCGCGCTAAACTAACTAGTAAGTGAATTGTAATTCCACCAGACAGGTAGGAATGGGAATATCGTGTGCGTTTCAAAAACACTCTAGTAATCGTCATGAGACTACTCTTGAGATCACTAGATCAATCCTCTTGAATGATGGCCATCTCTAAAACCTCAACTCTACCCTGACCTTTAGTCTCACTACCAACAAAGTCTCCCAAGCCCTTGAAAGCACCTGGCTCTACAAATCCCGTCACCTCCCACTCGGAGCCAACAACGTCCTGATGCTCGACTTGCTCAATGAAGCTCAAAATTTGGTCTTTGACGGTCCCCTTGGTTTTCTCCTCGCCATTCTCGGCATCGGCAGCAGCTTTTGGTGCCGATTTGGTGGAATGCTTGAGGATACTCGTTGGACAGGTAATTCGTAGCCTCATGCGAGCTCTGGCAACCGGAATCGGTTGATGAATGATGAGTGCCTTCATGGCATCCAGAGCCTGACTTTTCGCGCTTTTTGTTGCAGAAACACCCGTCCAAGTATATTCCTTAACCTTTGGCTTCGCCTCCCCTTCTTCGGCGGCTGGTGTAGCAGCAGCATCTCCCGCAGCAGCGGCAGCCTTCTTCTCTTGTTGTGCCTGAGACCCTTGCGAACTCAACATCTCCAGAGCCTTCTCAATCATACCCGTCGTATAAACTCTCTTCGTCCTTGGATCGACCAGCTTACTTGCCACAATATCGACAATCTCATTATGAACTCTCTCCAACTGGGCTGCTCTCTCCTTCTCGCCCACCTGTAACTCCCCCTTATTCAGAATCTCGAGGATGATATCCTTCACGGGGGTCTTTGCACCAAAGGCTTTTTGCAAATCTGCCGAGGGAGCCGTCTGACCTTTCGAGACATTGAGGAACACGTTGTCGATTTGCAGGACGTTGTCCAGGTCGGTCTCGATTCCGGAGCGCCACTCGAGGACTTTGTTCTTGTAGCAGGCGATTTCGAAGCGCTTTTTTGCTTTCTTTAGGCGCACCAGGGAGACGTTTGTGAGTTTTATCTGGTTGGAGGGCTGGTTTATTGGCATGGTGGGGTCGAGGCTATGGCCTGTGGTTGTACTTGAATGTGTTTCTTTGGGTCTTGGAGGGGGTATTATCGGGATCAGGTTTCGTGATGATGGGTTTTCGCTATGATGGTGGGGGAGGGGAGCAGCAGCAGAATGGAGGGGTAAAAGAATGGTAGGTAAGAGTAGAAAAGAGCGTGACACGTTTTTTAATTGTGAAGATCAACAAGTACCTATTCTTTCTTCCACTTACTGTTATGCCTTCACTCGTAGGATGTGGTCTTAACCTACCAGATGCGTTTTGTATTTTGTAATGTTCTAATCCCAGTGACGCATTCGTGAAGCGATTTTCTGAGGTTCGGAGGCATTTACAGTAGCTCGGAGTAGCTACTGAGGACTCCGATGCGGCACGTGTGTCCCAACAACAGCGGCAAATAAGCTTAAGCTTAGGTACTTGCAGAAGGCGAGTGCTGAAGAAGAGTGAAGAATGCTAAACGGAGTTGAGCAATAGAAACCACAGCTTCCATTGAGTCTCAGTCAACTCTGAGCGGGACAATTAGGTTCTCAGGTACCGGTGCCTCCGTGCCAGTACCTGGATGTGCTTCTGATCGTTCCTTCCTCGATTGAGTTTATACACGCTGCTGCTTTACGGTGCCCATACACCGCAAAGCAGATTCCGAGTCAGGCGCCCACCAGTACCTCCACAATCCTTATCGGCAGGCGCCGTGGAGTGCGTGTGGGTTGCAGGCTCGCTGCTCCCAGGCAAACACTCGGCTGCCCCAGACGACGTAATGCGCTAGCTAGCCTCAGTGAGCTGGAAGCTCCCCGGCCAACCATGAAACAACTCATCACAAGCCCAGACAGTGAGAGCCCATATCAGCTGCTTGTGCTTCCTCCTCCCAGCTCTCTCTTCCTCCTTATCTCATCATCAACATCAACACTGATACTGATCTGAGAGCATCACATCAATACAGCTCCTGGTGAGAATTGTTAATCCCTATTCTCTAAACAACCCATCTGCCGTCTGGCAACCTTCATCATGAAGCTCCTCACATCCACCATCCTTCTAGGCGCTGCCTCCACCGCCACAGCATCTCAACAACAGATTCTGGGAGGCAATGCTCAGAATCCCCTCGAGCAGATCACCAAACCAGTTTCTGATGCCTGGTCCAAGACCCTCGGTCATCTTTCCGAGTCCATGGGGGAGATGTCTGGTGAGGTCAAGCAGGTCTGGGACGAGGTCAACATGCTCTTCCCGGAAGCTATGGAAAAGGCCAATCTTTTCTCTGCTCCTAAACCACACAAGAAACGTCCGGATAGCACTTGGGACTACATTGTTAAGGGTGCTGATGTCCAGAGTGTTTGGGTTGAGAACTCGAGCGGTGAGAAGGAGAGAGAGATTGACGGAAAGCTTGAGAACTACAACCTCAGGGCTAAGAAGGTTGATCCATCTAAGCTTGGTGTTGACACTGTCAAGCAATACAGTGGTTATCTCGATGATGAAGAGAAGGATAAGCATCTCTTCTACTGTAAGTCTACCTGAAATCAACCAACCAGTTTGGAAACTGCTTCTAACGACCTTCTAGGGTTCTTCGAGTCCCGCAATGACCCAAAGAAAGACCCCGTTATCCTTTGGCTTAACGGAGGTCCAGGCTGCTCATCTCTCACCGGTCTCTTCCTCGAACTCGGTCCATCTTCAATTGACAAGAACTTGAAGCTCAAGAGCAACCCATACTCCTGGAACGCCAATGCTTCGGTCATCTTCCTCGATCAACCAGTCAACGTCGGTTACTCCTACAGTGGCGGATCTGTCAGCAACACAATTGCTGCAGGAAAGGATGTCTATGCTCTCCTTACACTCTTCTTCAAGCAATTCCCCGAATACGCAACCCAGGACTTCCACATTGCAGGAGAGTCATATGCCGGTCACTACATTCCAGTCTTCACATCCGAGATCCTCTCACACAAGAAGCGTAACATCAACCTCAAGTCTATCTTGATCGGAAACGGTCTCACCGATGGCTTGACCCAATACGAATACTACAAGCCAATGGCATGTGGAAAGGGTGGATACAAGGCCGTTCTCAGTGAGAGCGAATGTCAAGCCATGGACAACGCACTTCCTCGCTGCCAAAGTCTCATTCAAAACTGCTACGATAGTGAGAGTGTTTGGTCTTGTGTCCCAGCAAGCATTTACTGCAACAATGCTATGATCGGACCTTACCAAAAGACCGGCCAGAACGTTTACGATATCAGAAGCAAGTGTGAGGACTCTAGCAATCTCTGCTACTCTGCTCTCGGCTGGATTAGCGAATACCTCAACAAAAAGGAGGTGCAAGCCGAGCTCGGTGTCGAAGTCAGCTCATACGACAGCTGCAACTTTGATATCAACAGAAACTTCCTTTTCCAAGGTGACTGGATGCAACCTTTCCACCGTCTTGTTCCAGGTATCCTCGCAGAGCTCCCAGTTCTAATCTACGCCGGTGACGCTGATTACATCTGCAACGTAAGCTATTACTCTAAATACTCAATGAATAATTCAAGGAAGAATACTGACATGTTTTAGTGGCTCGGTAACCAAGCCTGGACAGAGGCTCTTGAGTGGCCTGGTCAAAAGGACTTCAACAAGGCTTCCATCAAGGATCTCGAGCTCAACGGTGGCCACAAGTACGGAAAGATCAAGAACAGTGGAAACTTGTAAGTCATCCTTTGAAAGACATTCTTCTAGGGCCCCGACTAATTTTATCTAGCACTTTCATGCAAATCTTCGGTGCTGGACACATGGTTCCAATGGACCAGCCAGAATCCTCATTAGATTTCCTCAACAGATGGCTTGGTGGAGAGTGGTACTAAACATAAGATGTGGCACTAAACACAAGATTTCTACTTGGATAGGACGAGCGTTCGAAAGAGGTTCATAATTGTATCATTGGCACAGCTCTATAGATCTGTACTTTAGGCACCTGATTAGATCAATTAAATTTTCATCGATTAAATAAATCTGATCAAGAAATTGCAATACAGTATATAAGACACATCAAAATTCAGTTACTTCATCGAGGATGTAATATTACTTAGAACTCACTACCTAGAGCAGAGCTGCAGATGCATATGAACGTTCAAAGTAGCGGTGAATGACTTTTGATTCTTCTAAAGTTCTAGGATAAAAAAATCGCGGACAACCTAGAAATCTAGGCTCTAGGAACTCAACCAGATTAAAAAGTTGTAGTCCTTCGGGGTGCTGTAAGTACTGAGTTGGATGATCTAGGTCACGCTGATTAGCTAGAAAATAGAAAGTGGAAAGTAGAAAGTAGATGGGGAGGCTCCTGGTAGACAAGAAAAGTAGTACAAGTAGAGATCTCTTTTATCTTATCCTAACTTGATTAAAAACCACTACTCGGTATATTCTATTATTTATTTAGAATAATTAAAATGAGTTATTGAAAAGGATGGGATGATGAGGGTGATTGTTTGAGATGTTTTGAATGTTTTAGTACGGAGTATTTGGGATTAAGTTATGCTACTAGTTAAAATCAGCGTTCGGCATTTGTAATTCCATTCCATTCTAGGACCCCCCTATAGAATATTCCGTTCCAAATAGTATAAGTGTTGGAATTATATGCCATTCCAAAGGGTGGAATATTTGGAATTCCAATTGGAATACTCACGTGACCCGTAAAAACGTAGTTCCGGTCCGAGCGACTAATAGGAAGCCCAACCTTAGCCTTAGTACTATAACAATAATCCCACGATGCCGCCCCTACATATCTTAGGTACTAAAAGAGCCTTGAATACCCGCATTCTACGCCTCCTACGGTATATATAGGAGACGACGATACCTAGGTAGTGAATTAGGCGTCGGTAAAAATCACAATTTCATTGCTCACTTTATAACAAATAGAGCTCTCTTATTAGTTGAATAGTAATATATATATATATATATATNCCGAACGCTAGTTAAAATGAATCTTCGCTACTTTTCTTGTTTAGCTGGAGGGATGTTCGTGTAAAGTGGAGCGAGGGGAGAGCTTGTTTTCTCTTGTCTACGGAACGGACTTGAGTAGATATCGCTACTTGTATAATATAACTACTAGCAATTCCATAGCATAGGTATTGAGAGAGTTTCCCACGCGATAAGTATAAATCGGATAATTACTATTTAGTGGGAGTCTGAACGTACATTGGAACAGGGGGTGGTTATATGTACTATTAATCCAATTCTGGACGTCCTTCGGGATACTATTACTGTAGTACAATGGTAGCAAAATAACGTTTCAAAATCGTCTTCTCTTAGGTGAACCTCGTAGGGAGGTATCCTTGGCTTCTTACGTAAATATATATATTTAAATTTCGAGTTTTTTGGCACTTGATTAATTAACAATTTAATTTAAATTACTTATTATCGGGTTTTTAAGTTCTTGGTCGGTTTAACTGTTTGTTCCGCGGAATAAGGTTATCTTCGGTAATCGATTATAGTTATATACTCGTATTCTAAAAAGAAAGGAAGGAGCGGTAGAGGAGAGAAGATTAAAGAATGAATTTATACTAATTGTACTAAAGTGTCCCGAAGGACGTTTATAAACTTTCTTAGTTATATATATAAGTACTTCTCTATTCCTAGTTCTATTTACCTACTACCCCCTCTAAATACAACGAAGCTCTCGCGAGTCTAGGTTTAAATACTAATTGTTAACTATTACTTAACTAACCTTCTACCTTTATATCTTAGTAATAGACTACTAATCTTCTATTTAAACTATAGTTCTTCTATACTATAACCTAGAGTATATTATACCTTTAAATTTAGCTTAGAAAGGAATAACTTAATTAATTATACCTTTTTAACTACTTTAAGTAACTTTAAATATACCTAACTATTATAATACTAAAACTTTAACTTTTTAAAACATATATTATAAAGGCTAAATACTATAAAGACTAATTTAATTAAAAACTTAATTACGAATTTAAATAATTTCAACTTATTAAAAAATACTAAAAACTATAGCGATTATATACTTAATCAAACGTCCGTCCCTACGTAGGTTACCAAGTATAAGAGGATTTTTAAAGGATAAAGTAGAGTTATATTAGTTAGAGCGGACTTATCGGAGTCCGGTGGTTTTACACTCTCAAACTATGACTAATATTTTATGAAACCACCCACGTGCCATCCTCCCCCGACTACTGTTTGTGTGCTGTCCGTCTCTTATCTATCTTAAGGGTAAGATTTACCTTTATCTCTTTAATCAAAAAACTAGCGGACGGAGAAAGTTTCTTTTAGTACCACGACATTGCCTCGGAACTCTCCTTCCTTCGTTTACGACCTTCCTTTTTGGGATGCCAGATACCCTGTACTGTACTGTATTGCAGTACCGATACAACAGTGACATATACGGAATATTTTTTACATGGGTTTTTTGCCTCACTCCGCCAGCTTTTCTGCGGGCAGTCACTATAGGTAGGCACAGGTATTAATCGAGGGTTGATGGATAGGACTAAGGGTGTTCCCTATGCCCCGAGCTACTTATAGTCTGCGATGAAAGAATCTTGGCTCAACAAATTTTAGGTACGTTCCATACGAGGTAATTTTAATGTACAGGAGATCCACAACTTTAATTGTATAAAAGCCTATTTAATCCGGAATACTACTACGAGTACAGCCTCGCAGGTTAGTTCCATGCAGGCACGATCGATGAGTACAGCAGTAGGTAGAGTGGGTGGACATTCGGACCTAATCTTCCCCAATCAAGGATAGTTGGAATAAGCATATCAATTTCACTTGCAGCTTCTCATTAACTCATAAGTAGAGCTTTCCGTCCCTTCTCTCTGCTCTTCTTCTTTCTTTCTATCCTCCCTCTCCTTCCCCCCTCTTCTTTCCCCATCTGACCTTTCAAAATGGTCTCCTCCACTTTACTCTCCCTCACCCTGCTAGCCTCCAAGGCAGCATCCCAATTCGTAAGCCCACCCACGGATCTCATTACGAAAATGGGAAGTGCGGGCATCCAAGTGAGGTATAAAGAGGTGCCGACGGGGATTTGTGAATTGGATCCTGAGGTGAAGAGTTTTGCGGGGTATGCGGACGTCGAGCAGGACCAGCATATTTTCTTTTGGTTTTTTGAGGCAAGGAATAGCTCTGAAAATGGTGTGGATCCTCTGGAGGCACCTTTGACGGTATGTGCGAGTTATCTTCATTTTTTATCTTTTGAGGTGTGGAGGGGCGTTCTTTTTTGTTTGAGGGTTTGGGGTGTGAGGAAGTGGGGGATGTTGGGATATACTTGGATGAGCGGGAACGGAGATCACAGGATGGCGGGGCTATAGTGTACCTATTTGGCTCTCTTATTTCTGCGATCTTGCGGATTGGGAACTTTTATACACCGACCATGTTTATCTGAAATTTCCATCATTGTACTTGCTGACTCCGTTATTAGGTCTGGATCAATGGGGGTCCTGGCTCATCTTCCATGATAGGCTTGTTTGAGGAAAATGGGCCTTGTCGAGTTGATAGTGATGGGAATGTTTACAACAACCCCTACTCGTGGTCAAGTGTTAGCAACATGTTATGTAAGTTTATGAATATCCGCTCTGTGAATATATTGATGCTAATTTATACCACAGATATCGATCACCCTGCTCAGGTTGGTTTCTCATATAGCATACCGATCAATGGTTACAGAGATGGGTGAGTGTCATGATCCAAGAATTTCCGCAGGTATACTAACTATCATCAGCAATTCGATCGTCAGTCTTCCAGACAACATTTGTCCTGAAAACGCGGGGGATAACTGCGGCACATTCAGCTATCCAAACCTGACCTTAACAGCAAACTCCACCGCCAATGCTGCACCTAGCTTCTGGAAGACCATCCAAGGCTTTATGGGTGCCTTCCCAGAGTATTCCAGAAACGGATTCAATTTCGCAACTGAGTCTTATGGCGGACACTACGGTCCTATCTTCAATGAGTATATTGAGGAGCAAAACGCCAAAAACATACCTGGTGCCCAAAACGTCTCCCTGGAAACCGTCTTGATTGGGTATGTATTTGAATGACTTAGACCATAGTATAGCAGGGACTAACATGCTGAAAGCAACGGCTGGTACGATCCTCTTCTCCAGTACCAAGCCTACTACAATTTCACCATTTCCCCTGGAAACACATACGATTTTGACCCATTCAACGCAAGCGTAAGGGCCGAGATGTACAACAACCTTTACGGAGCCGGAAACTGCGTGGATCAGCTCAAAGACTGTGCAGCTCGAGGACTCGACACTATCTGCGCAGCCGCCGACGATTTCTGTGCTAATATGGTGGAAAACATCTATGATAAATACACTGGAAGAGATGAATATGATTTACGACAACTGGTCCCAGATCCATTTCCTTATAGTTATTACACGGATTATTTGGGTACCGAGAGAGTTCAGCAAGCTATTGGGGCTTACCAGAATTATAGTGGTTATAGCAGTGCCGTGGGCAGAGCTTTTGCTGCAACAGGAGATGATAGTCGGGAGGCAGGAACTGTCGAGGCTTTGAGGAAATTGGTAGAGCAGGGTATTAACACTGTGCTTTTTGCTGGAGACGCCGATTACAAGTAAGTCGTCTTTCTGAGCAAGATTTAAAACTCGAAGAATGAATCTGACAATTCCATAGCTGTAACTGGCTAGGCAGCGAGGCAGTAGCCGAAGTAGTCAATACACCAGGATATTCCTCCGCAGGCTACACCAACATCACCACGTCCGATTCCATAGTCCACGGCCAAGTCAAACAATCCGGACTCTTCTCCTTCTCCCGGATCTACGAGTCCGGCCATGAAGTCCCCTTCTACCAGCCTCTCGTCGCATTGGAACTCTTCGACCGCGCCATCAATGGAAAGGATATCGCGACCGGATTAGTAGACGTGAAATCGGGATACATCACTAATGGCACCGCGAAGAGTACCTACAGAGAGGGAAACGGGACGATGAGTTTTGAGGTCCTGCCTCCAGATAGTACGTATAATACTACGACCAATCGACCGGATGTTGGGGATGACACGTCGAAGTTGAGGAAGAGGGGTGAGGGTTTGCTGGGTCCTAGGAAGAGGTTTATGCTTTCGATGGATCTTTAGGTGGGAAGGTAGACGGTATTGAAATAGGGTAATGATTAATGATAAATTATCGGTAATTGACTAATATACCCCTTAGTTTATTATAAATACCTGAGATACCCCTTAATAAATAGGCGTGTGACTCAGATACCCCTTAATATGTACCCCTTAATTTTAGGGGTAACTCGGTCGCTAATTAGGGGCATCTTAGTCACTTTTAGTTAGTTTAGGTATTATTATTCTCTCTGTTTATTAAATTCATATAGTAGTACAGGCAAGGATTAATAAACAAATTAAATTAATAATATAGTACTGCCTACTTACGACTTCGCAAACCACTTGTGGATTTTAGTAACGTTACTCCTTCGCTTTTTATTCGTAATTCTACTCGAATTAGCCTCAATTGCTTGTTCTTGTTCCTGAGCAATATCGTCGTGAATAATATCGTCCTAGGCAGTATTGATTAGCCCAAGCCCTAACTATAGTACCAGCACATTCTAGTGATGCTGTTACGACATGGTCCTACAGTAGCCGACACTCCTGTACTCCTGTCTCTACTGCCTGGCCTGTCTCGGTTGCCTAGGAGGTTGCCTAGCACTCTAGAGGGTTCCACTCGGTCAGGGTAGTCCTATAAAGACTCCCTGCTTGCCCCTTAGCTAGCTTCCCTCCTTATGCTTACTCCATTCCACACTGTGTCCTATTCGTCTTCTGACAGATGCGGGGTAAAACTCGTAGGTGAATAGAGACCTCAAGGTACGACACTATCTGATTCACCTTAATCACTCATAGTTCTTTTGCGAAATTCACTATATAATTGACTGAGATACCCCTCTTTTACGACTGAGATGCCCTTGTTTCCCGTATATAATTAAGGGGTACATATTAAGGGGTATCTCAGTCACACGCCTATTTATTAAGGGGTATCTCAGGTATTTATAATAAACTAAGGGGTATCTCAGTCAATTACCGATAAATTATTATGATCCAGATGTTTTACACATGGGGTTTAATTTGGATTGAAGATCATTTTGAATATTCTGATAATTTCACGGTTGTATCAGTGATTGAAGGGAGTCAATGTATCAATTGGCGTCTGAAAAGACTCTGACGGAGTAATTTGAGGCATACGAATAACCTTTTTCTGTAGATGGGTGGTTGTGTAACATCAGCCATGAGGAAGGGTTGCAATCGTTGCTTCACTAATTAGTATTTACTCAACTCTTGCGTTTATGAATTTCATCGCATTTAAGAGAGGCGAGCATTGCTCTGTACACGCTATCAAAAGTCATTATTCTAAAACTCTGGCATAAGTAACTCAATTGTCCTATTTTACCTAGCACAATAAGAATTGAAAAGTAACAATTGTTCTAGACTATTCGTATAAAAAGATTTAGCAAATTAGTTGTGTAAGGTCTTTAGGATAATATTTTTATAACTCTAATGTGTACAGAGCAATGCCCACCTCTCCTAATCTTACAAACGTAGAGTTAGTTACATGTATGATCTCGGGGGGTTTCGAATAACACTGTAATTTTAGGGAAATGAAGCAACGAAGAATAGAAACTTATGAATAGTCTCATGATGCTTATTTTCATTTTCCTATTAACTTGATTCAAATGATTTTCACAATAACGTGGGTATTTCGATGCCTTCCCAAACATGAACTCCCTTTTCAACTCATAAACTCACTTCTCACGCTCTTCATACTCCTCCCATCCAAAGTAGGACTCGTAACCGAAGAAGCCGATGCCTGCTTTCCCATTGATGCATGCCGAACAATCCCTTCCTCCAAACTCGCAGAACTAACAGTTATCTCTCCAGTCACACTAATCTGTCCCATACTATACAGATGGTCTCCACCCCTTTGGTCAGGACTTCGCATCCTCAAAGCTATTCGACTTCCATCTCTGCTATGAGCAGCTGCTCCGGCACTGACCGTTGTCGTCGTTCCCATCCCGGACCCGGTGACCTGTTTCCCCATGAAATTGAATGTGTCCAAACCTGTTCCTTCTCCTGGTGGCATTTCTGCAAAGACAATGTCCGATCTAGTCGAGGCTATTAGAGGTCTCAGAGTCAGCATTTCCTGATTAAGCAGTTTTGTAGAGAGAAGAAAGTAGTAACGGAATACCCACCATACAGCAAAACATCCAGCCAGCCGTTACAAGCAATCATTGTACCAGCCATGCAAAACCATGGTAAAGAGACTTTGTGGCCGGCAAGAGAATAGATACGCAGGGAGGCGAGAGGGGCAGTGCAAACGGTATAAATGAGTGGGTACAGGATCATTAATGGAGTTGCGTTCTCGATTGCAACTTTATGTATCCTCCCCGCGCGTTGTTGACGGCGAAGCCAGATATATATGAACGTATAAATAAGGATCGTAGAGAACATAGCAACGAAAATCCATAAGTAATGAGACCAAAGCCGTTCATGGGAGAATTTCCTGTTAATCCAGCACTAAAGATACTATTAGACTACGCTTGAATGGGCAAAAGAAGAGTGTCTTTGCTTACCCACGCAGCAGCTCGAACGTAGAAGTCGGGTCCATGGAGAATGGGACCGATTGCTGAGATGAAATAGATGAAGAACCAGCACAGGCCGATAGCTGTATAGAAGGCCCAGGTGGGGAGTCTATAATTCTTCACCACCCCGAAAAACGTATGGACTGCAATAAAACAAATAAACACGCTGCTGGCGAGATCCCCACTGGACACGAACCAACCCTGTGCAAAACACAGCGGGGTCCGGATCAAGATGGCATTATTCTTCAGCGCTCCAATGTTCAACAAAAAGGCCAACGCCTGCTGGATATCGGCAAACAGAAGATTGTAAATGAGAAGGAGGAACTGGTTTGTAGGTGCTTGACACCCGGAAGCCCGTCGCCATCGTCTCCACGTTATAAGTCGCCAGCTAAGATAGAAAAATAATGATGTAGAGCAGAAGAAAGATAGGAGTCCAAAGGTCGAAACCGCAACGAGGCCATGAGATAAGACGTCAGGCAAGGGCGATTGGGAGCCGGATTCTTCGTCCAGCTGCATAGTGGCGTGAGCCTCAGCTTGAAGACGAACAAAGAGAGTTGGACATGAGATTGAAACTGAGACGAAATGAACCGTGAGAGACAAGACGGAAAGACATGAGATAGATAACGGAATCAAGTGCGCGAAGGAATCATATACTTGGACAATTTAGTGGTGTCAGAGTCCTGCGAGCGTTCGGGATTTCTGTGTGCTTGGGTGCAAGGGGTTGCCCAATGCAGTAATGCATGCGGGCTCTTGTAGAGGGTCGCTTGAGATGAGATGGCGTCAAGGGAGTCCAATTGAGGCAGGAAACGAGTTCCAACCACTGTAAATTGTTGACCTTTGGCGGGGTTTGATCGAAAATTTGTTGTCGTTGTTATTTTGTATCACCTAAAAGTAGAGGGGATCCATGTTACTAGTTGTCAAGTTGTATCGCTCCTTCCGTCACTCAAACGCCAGCTTGAATATTTGGGGCCATATGGTCGGTTCAATAGGCTAGCTTGGGCTTATTATATCACTAAATATAAATCCATTTCCATCTCACCCGACCCCGAACCCCAACCCACGTGGAAACAATGTCTCACCATCCTCGTTATTTCTGCTTGTGCATTTTGACGTCGCCCAAGAATATTCCATTCAAACGTCCTCGAGGGTTTTCCTTCTGATTCCTTCAAAAGAAAGTACCCGAGTAGGAGGAATGAGCAGTCACAATTGGCGAGTCGCCTCCAGGGGTGTCACGGTTTGTGGCGTTCTCACATCAGCTCCGACTCCTTTTTTTTCTCCGCTTCTCGAAGGAGGCAACTTCTGTTTTCTCGGCGGAATAATTTTGCTTTTGTTAAGTATTGTTGATGATATTAAAGCACTATTCTGCTCTTTTAGTGATTGATATAAATCCTTCTGCTAGGGAACTACTCTGGTTGATGGGGATATCCTTTCCAACTTCCATGTGAATAGATAACCCTGAGAATCAGGAAAAATGCAGGAACAATGAGGTTTAATAGGATGTTGTTAGTCAAAGCTTGCTTCTTTATGGGTCTTCAAACGATATGAGAATTAACATGATGGTTTGCTGTAAGCGAGAAAACAGAGGCGAATTGAGGCACAGTACCTGAACTTTATCTTGCCCAGCCTTTTCACCTATAGGCACGCTTGAAATTCAACCGGAGAGCTGGAAGAGTCTTTGTCATTGATCTGAATTGTGGAGAATGGGTAAAAAAGGCCTATGGAACTTGCTGGCATTATTGAAGAAGGCTGATGGCATTGGGGATTCGATAGCTCATCTCTTGAAGTCACAAATGCTCTCGGACGTAAATACTTGTAAGTGTGCCTCTCTCCACATATCTAAGAATACTCTGTAGGATCAAACTCTCCGTCGGCAATGGCTTCTTGCCTCAAAGGATACCAAGCGTCTACGTGTCCAAATTTATCAATCGGTACGTTCCAGTTCTCTAATTGCTTCTCTTCAGGTTGCCAGAGGTTTATAAACATAGAAAAAACAACACTATTGCCCAGACCGAGTGCAATAGGGTCAACTGCCCATGCCAGGCCCTCTGCGACCAAGGCATCTAGCAAACACTTTAAACCCTCGCTAAAGGGCTGTCCGTGTCCATCACATCCAATTCCTCCAGTAGACGGGTGCCATGTTTGTTCTTTGCAACACGCCTTTTGACAATGATAAACATTACAAAACGCATGGACCATTTCGTGGAGTAACGTGGCGATGTAGAATTCCTCAAACGTACCTTTATATTCTGGCCACTCCCCAATTTCGCGAGAGCTCGATCTAAGGTTAATGAAGATAGTGTTTGCCTCGTGGCCATCAACAGCATCTGTTTCAAAGTAGGCTCTTGGTTGTTCGGGATCCTCAAGAAACACAAGCTTGCCGAGAGAATCGTGCAGACTATCTGCAAAGAGCCAGGAGTCGAACACCTTCGCCCAGGTTGTCATGACGTCTTGAAATTGCTCTCTTGTTTCTGTTTTGGGGATTGGGGAGGAGATTAGTTCTTTCGCTTCTTCGGAAGGAATGTACTTTCCGTGAGCGATGCTGAGAAACTCTGCCATTTCCAATGGAGAATATGCCCATTTCTTCAGCTCGCCCCTATTTTGGAAGTCGGCTAACAAACGGGGGTGGCTTGAAGGAACAGCGTGGTCAAGGCTTGGTGGCTGATAGCCTCGGATTATCGTACCATCGAGGGCTTGGAAATCTTTGATAGAGGTCATGATGAGTTTGCTTCGTTGAGTTAGACTTAACTTAAATTTATCTGATACAGTGGGATTTCGTGCTTCGCTTATTGTATGCGAGATTTAACTTTTTGGCATTCAAGATAGCTGTAAGAAAGCGGGACTCATATATAGGAGTCCAAGGGATTAAAGGACAAAGGGTCGAGATGAACAAGGGGATTGAAGACCTGGTGGTTTTATTCGAATTAGAACAATCAGGGTGCTTTTGTTCCAGAAGTTATACCTCTTTGTTCAAGAGCCAGCAGGTTATTAAGCTTTTCACAGTCAAAAGTTTCATTCCTCACCAGAAAGACAAGCTGTGAGATAGAAACGAATATGGGGACGATAAAAAGAAGGGCCTAAGCAAGAAGTGATAAACGTAAAATTGTCCCTACTCAGGTATGTACTTAAGAGAACGAAGGATAGTAGATTGAAAACTTACCAATACATTCCCAGCAGCTTGAGTAATCGCAGGCTATCTCAAGATCTAATTCTCAAAAAGTTTTAAAGTAACACAGGCGCAAAATTGCTGGACTCCAGAATCTTTTATTGACTTACGCGCATCAACAGTACCTGCATATACCCTTCCAACACGCTGTTCCTATTTCAGAAATTTCGTGCAAGTTCCTCCTTCAATATACTTCCTTCTTGATAAGGATAGGGGTTGAAATATCTCAGTGGTTTAAACGTAGACTAGGTAAAGAGAGGACCAACGAATTACGCACAGTAGCCTCTACAACCGGCAGTGGCATTTGGTCATTCTGCTGTGCTGAAAGCTGCGGAAGGAGTATTAGAAGGTAGCTGAGGGTGTATGGTTTCATGGGTCTGTGGAAATCTTTTAAGAAGTTTGCGGTTTGGGGAATTTTGAAATAACTAGAGGGTATGATAAGCTGGTTTGGGAGAAAAGAGGTTGGAAATCGTAGGGAGGCAGGAGTGCTGAGAGTGTTTTTACCTAGACGGCGGAGGTGTTACAGCAGAAATCAAAATATTAGAGTGTCCGCAGTACCAGGAAGGACTATTAACATTGACTTTCCTTTATCATTTTCAATTTCTGATCAAAATCTTGTGCCTAAATATCTCCCTTGGACACCTCACATATCCTGGCTTCGAATAGTAGAGGGTTAGTCTGATAGCAGCTACCCAACAGGATCGCTGAGAACAACCCTTCAAAGTTCTGCATGTGCGAACTCCCAGATCTAAAACCAGTGAAGGGTCGATTCGTCGCTGCCTTGTTGCCTTGCGCTCGGGAAATTTCGCTTACTGTACGTCGCAAAACAACCAAAAAGGGCCAAAAACCTCAAAAAAGAATTAAAGATCAACAATCCAACCAGCAAAACCAATAGTCCTGTACCCGTAGGCCAGGACCACCTCTCTACCCGTGCATAGAGACTTACCCCAACCTACAACAAAGCAGGAGACATACCTTTCTAGGGGCACGTTTTACGAGGCCTCAGGGTTTATTGCAGTAAGAGTGGGCCCTTAGTGCCTTCTGAGTACGCAGGCGGCTTGTTTCACACGTTAACCGTTAGGCCACCGTGCTAGTTTGTGCTACTCAATCACTGCGTGGCGGGATTTGCTTATTGGCGGTATATGAAAAACATCCTGTGTGGGGAATTATTATGGGGCCTCCCTAATTGGCCAGTCAACCTTGCTAGCGGAGAGTGAATGAGGGCCGCGAAACGTACCGCACAAAGACTGTCACTCCATATTTGGAATACATTTGAGTTTCTACCTACCTAGGTAGGTGACGAGGATAGAAGCCAGGAGAAGTGATGGTCCCAAGACTGGGAGGAACACTATAGCGAAAGCTCACAGCGATTTCCTGCCCTTTGAATCAACACGCATTGGGAATTCCATAAAAAGGTTCTCGAGCAAGACCAGGTCATTACTTACGTCCGTACCTATGGGTTTACGTATTTGCTTATACGCCAGGGCATAAGGGAGTTTGCGCGCTGCCATGGATGATGGCGGGGAGAATCCGACTTTGGACCAGCTACGATCGCACTTGCTTGCACTTCATAGCTCTAATCTTCCAAAACTCATCGTCTTCCTAAGAGAACTGCTACACGATAAGATTCAGAATAGGTTTAGGTACCTAGGTAGCTACCTACCTAGTCATGCGCAGAACAACAAACACTGATGTCATCCATGATCGTACAACCTGGAAAGTCTACCTACCTAGGTACATCACCTGGGCAGCCACCCGCCGCGATCACTTTTCTGCGATGAAAAAGTATATCTGTGGGGGAAAGAGGGGGGGGGGGNCGCCGGGCTGGAACGATGCCGCGATGTCGGGAGGCCAGGCAGGTCGAGTTGTCGACGGGAGCCTTGGTCTTCTCGTGCCTACCTAGTAGGTAGGTGTAGGGGAACTTGGAAGGAACGAAGGTTGCCTGCGATGACTTCCATTGGGTCAGACCTCAGACTCTCCAACTCAACAAAGAGCCTCAAGCCCCCTCAATGCGACTCCTCCCGAGGTGGTTTTCAAGCTCAACTCAAGTGGCGGCATCAATAAAGTTGGGAAGGAGCGAGTCCTTGGTCTCGACACCCTCCCGAGGTCGTGTCCCATCACATGTCGACGTCAAAAACAACCCTGAAGGAATGCGCAAACCTGACCTTTGGCATGGAGCTCCTCTTAGGTCTCTTAAACTGCCCGCCAAGGCAGTCAAGAGGTAGGTGGATGGCGTCTCTTGGTTAGATCAGAACAGGAGATGGGCGATATAGGTTGCACCTTTCATAATCTGAATGACTGGATCTTGTACGCAACTGCACGACGAACAATGGAAACCCTCCAAGATTCTCTTCCCTCTCAATTCAAAATATTCGTCCTTATTGCTATTGTTTTTTGTTGTGCGCTAGGTTGAGGTTAGCTTAGTGCTGTGGTCAATATGGATGGTTATTCCTACCTACTAGACACCCTCACCAGCCCTGGTGCACCCAACCTACCTACCTAGGTATGGAACCTAAGTGAGAAAATTGCTGACCTTTTCAATTGCTTTATTGCAACCACTGGCATCAACTACCTAGGTCCTACCATATTCACTTGATAGCAAACAACACATATCCTGCTAACAAACAACATCCAATGGTTGACCATTCATCTAGGAAGAAATGACTTTGGAAAGAATATCTTTTTATGAGAAACCTCACGCCAGTTTCAACGTATGATAGTCTGCAAATAATGTTACATTCCGCAAAACACATGCAATCGAGCATGTCCATTAAATACAGTAAAATGTCCATGAGGCAGAATAGAAGAGAAGGACCCGAAGATCCATACAAACAGAACTTTTCATCTTCCAAAAGATTGGAGGTTCGCGTAACATGTTTTCCCTCTCACCTCACTATTTCTCGAAATGCTCTTAAATATCCTAGTAAATAGGCAGAAGAAACATCTCAGCCAACTATGCAATGATGAGATGAGGCCGAGGGGGCTTCAAGACTTATTTCATTGTGATCAAGTTTCATGAAACTGTTCTTGGGAAAACTGCAATAACAACTTGATAAGAGAGTCGGGCATTACTCTGTACACGCCAGAGTTATAAAAAATAAATATTATTATACTAAAGACCTCACACAACGAAATCAATTATACGAATAGTTTGGAACAACTAATACTTCACACTTCATTGACCTAAGTAAAATGGGACAATTGATTTACTTGTGCCAGACTTGTGGCACAGTGGCATATTGACTTTCTGACTTTCTGCTAGCGTGTACGGGGCAATGACCAGGTTTCTTACACCTCTTTAGGAATACTACGACTAAACGTATGCAGCCATTTCTCGTCCTCTGGTCTACGTTTTCCTACCTAGGTAGGTGACAATGAATTCGAAAGGTCCTTTCTGTAACCATAGCAAAACTACCTTGGAAGGGTGAAACAGGGTATTTCGATTATTCCTAGAAGCATAAGTTGAGAAGCTGCTCAGCCAAATTCACAGAATCTACGCCAATAATAGACACTATTCCATAAATACAACCACAGTGACCACCATTCCAGAAAAGCAACTCAGTCTTTGCGATTCCAGCCCGCGGTGGAATATGAATAACGTCCACAAAATCACTTCCCAGAAGCACCCAGAACAGCGTCCGTGCCGAAGCAGCCTCTTTTCAGCCATTTGTGGAAAGCCTACCCCTTCGCGCTCATTCAAGGGGCGAGAATCAATATTCTCCGACGACGAAGACGCGTCGAGAATCATCAATTTCCTAAGTCAGCTCCTGTGGTACGACATATTTGGGGATTTCGCATATAGTACGAGATTTCTGTCAAAGATGACACGAAAGCAGGGTATATGCAAAGGTAGAATTGGTATCTTCTACTAGAATACAGACGAAGTATTATCAGAACAATTGAGCTTTGTATCTTTTCCATCGGAGCCATGAAGTGAAACTTATCTATTCATAAACCTCCTTCTTCTATACTCAATGGATATTATCTTTACTTCAATATATATGACTATATTTCTGGAGCGACATTGACTTCCGTAACGGTATCTACTGATCATAGTGCCTGCTTCCTCCTTTTCTAAGGTTCGGTCACTCTACGATGTCGGTTTGGGCTCCATGTCATAGTAAAAGTATACTTTCACAGTCCCATAATTTTTCCTACTAGCTAAACGTGGATGCTTGGGATGTTTTGGATAATCCTCCATATTGTTGTATCGAACTGTAACTTCGACCTCTTATTTCCATTTAGCTTTTGCTTTTTGCTATAGTGGACGAAGGGTGGATAGAGGGAGTATGTAATAGGTTTATGTAATATAAGTTCTCTTTGGATGGACTGGATAGACTGGATCTCTCTAGATGGTATTTTTCATATGGAAAGTCTGGATTCGTCTTTTCCCTTGTAAGAGTTTGAGTTCTCTTGGATAGTTCAGATAGACTAGATTACTCTAGATAATATTTTGTATCTAGAGTGTCCGCGTTTGTCGTTTCCTTTGTCATAGTTTGAGTCTTGAATGGCCTTTGCCATGAATGGTGGTAGGTAGATGAGAGACAATATAGTTTATGTGCGATACGTTTTTTTGAAAAATGATTTGGGTAGACTGGGTAGCCTGGATCTCTCTGGATATATACCTATGCTTTTTTTAGAATACATTCTTAAGCATCAAGGTTATCCGCATTCGGCTTTTCCTCTGAATACGTTTGCTTTCGAAGAGAGGCCCTTTCAAACCTGAATATGCGTTCGCTTCAAAACGTCGTGTATGTATGCGGTTGCGGTTCCCGAAAACGGTATATTCGTGCCAGGATAAATTTGTACGCAGAGGCAAGTCGAATCTAAGCCTCCGAAAGATAATATTAGTACTCGTATACGAGATGACAAAGGTCGGAGAATTCTTGTTTGGGTTTGTTTGAGGATAGCTAGCGTATGAGCTCTTCTTTGATAAAAAGAGATGGGGATGTTTTATTCTAGTGTTGAAGACAATACGCAATATTAATATCTTGAACAAAAGCTTCATCCATCTGAGCAGAAGATCAATAAAGTCGGTTTCGTGCTCGGTAAAGACCTACTACTAAGATAACACGAGCTTACAATTCATTGTTCTCCGCGTGCTGAAGATTCCCCGAACTCTGAAGAGGAAAAGTTAATGCCGATCATCGTATTGACCCTTTCAATACGAGTACTGTACTCGTAATGCTCGCAAAAAGAAAAGATGATGAATTCGGGGTGAGTCCAAAAGCGGTGGCGGGAGAGTCTGCGCCGGCAGCAGGGGACAATTCAGGGAATTGAGCACACGACAGGAAGTGGAGCCTCGGAGGAGACATATTTCAGTTGCAATTAAATTGAGCGTGAATTTTGTGAGTATTCCAGCTTTGGATGGGAATTTGGAAGGCGTTTTGGAGGTTCCATTTTCTAGGGAAGGCTCTTTTCGATACTCGTACAATCTTTGTACGGCATGGAGAGTACCTCGAGAGGACCTACTTAAAGGTTACACAAGAATGATCAGCGTAGAATGGATCACAGCCACAAGCGAGGGGCGGTCTTGGTTTCACGTCATATGGAGTCAGGAGTTCCTCGTCCACCTCATCTTTGCAGGTTACAGGCCAATAATCGTCGGATGAGATAAATTCAGTTGTTGGTCCAAGTACGGGATTACTTCAACGCCAATTGAAAGCCAGGGAACTCCAAGTGAGACTTTTCCGTAAGTTGCTGTTACTTACCTATCGATGTCATCAGGGTTGCGAGTTGGGGGAGTTTGCCCTTCTGCGCTGCGCCTCGCAACGAAGCCACAAGAGCAAGGCCAAGCTTCATCTGCCAAGAAGAAGCAGAAGCGACAACCAGACTTGCACTTGCACTTGCGCTGTCAGATTCACCGGTATGGGTATGGGTATGGGTATACTCCGTAGGTACGAGTTGGCTTCCATGGAGGACCTTGTGGGCTATCGCTATTTCAAGAGAAAGAAGATGAGAGCACTGGAATGGCATCATTGACCGACCTACACCACCACCACTCTCTGGATTCTTGCTGCTTCTCCTTTTCTTTCCTCTGATCAACCCCCCGTCTTTTTTCTTCCTCTTTCTGCAGAAGCCTCTCACCCCAAATGCCATTTCCCAACACGCAGAAAACTGGAAAGGAAAGACACAAGCCAAAAGCAAAAGCTTTGCCCTTAAACCTTGGATGAAGATAGTTTGCCAGTACTCGTACTAGTAGTCCAAGTGGTGGGGTGAACCCACCGCTAGCTCAGCATTACCCGGGAAAATGATTGCAACTTCGCGGTTGGCAGATGGGGGCCATCGTATACTTCAATTCTTGTTGCTGACGGTAATTGTGGGAGTGGTGTACAGATACTGTTGGATTGGCAAGTTCCTCCGACCCTACCAGATTCTACGATCCAATGTTCACTATGCGGCCAAAGCTAACAGTTCACCCTCATCAGATGTTTCCGATCCCTTCAAATGCAGCGCACTCCTCAACAAAGGCCAATGGCTCGATGCTGGGCCCAAATGGAAGGCCCGGGGCTTTTTCAAAAATTGGCAGCCACCCGGATGCATAATGCACGAATACCAGAATCAAGACATACAGGATTGTTTTCAGGATCGCAATATAGTATTCGTTGGGGATTCGACGACAAGGCAGATCTTCTGGGCGGTGGCACAAAAGTTGGACTGGAAGAGAGCCACGAGGGAGATGGAAGAGCTGATACAGGATAAGAATAAGCACCGAGATATCCAGTTCACCCACGGGAGAGTGACGGTGAAATTTACTTGGGATCCGTGGTTGAATTCAACAGGCCTGATGCAAGAACTGAAGAATTTCAAGGCCTACACTTCGAGGGACGCCGAGGCAAGAGACGCAAGTGCTAGTGTCATTCTGCTAGGCGCCCCGGGTCTATGGTATGCGCGACATGGCCAGGAGAATTTCTTCAAAGACTTTAGGGACGCGGTTGAGGCCGTGATTCCCTATATGGATCGTCGGTCAGAGGAGGCACGTCCGTTACCTAGGAGCCCATTGCCATCCCCAGAGCAGTCTGCGAACTTGCTATTTCTCGCTCCTGTCCAAGTGCCACGGTACCAGGAGTTATCTCCCTCCAGAGAAGAAACGATTATACCAGAAAAGATTGATCAAATGAATGACTTTTTGCAGCAGAGCTCTGCACATTCCAAGGCCGATGTCATCTGGAGCTACTCCTTGATGACATGGAATGCTCCTGCAGCTTATGAAGAGAGTGGTCTTCATGTCGTGAACAATGTCGCCCTTCGGAAAGCAGATGTTCTTCTAAATTCTAGGTGCAATGCCGATCGTGGACGAAGGAGCTACCCTTTTGATGCAACATGTTGCAGTAACTATGTGGAACCTGGCGCATCGCAATGGTATGTTACCAGACCACATAGCCAAACAAATTTGATTTCTTTTCGACTCAAGCTTAATGGCAATGCTGATGTGAGATTTGGATGCAGGTTGACAATTCTGATGGGCATGTTAATATTGCCCGTGCTGCTCCTTCTACGACGTACCCGTACCTCCAGAATACATCGCACGCAACATGCCACGGACATCTTAAGCGCGTTGTCAATATTCGCTCTCATCTTGTGTTATTGTTTTTACGCAGATCGAACCCATATTTTCGAGAAAGCACACAAGCAATTCCACGAGAGGGAATTCTTGGCAGCATGCGGTTTGGTGGTTGTTGCTGGACTTCTTTCAATTCAGAAAATTCCTGTTTCCCTGAGAGAGCCAACCCCCAGTATGGGCTTTCTTTCCAGAGAGCAAACAGATGAATGGAAAGGATGGATGCAATTCTACATCCTTATATATCACTACACACACGGCTCCAAAATTCTGTGGATTTATGAGATTGCACGTGTTATGGTTGCCGCATACCTTTTCTTAACAGGCTTTGGGCATACACTTTACTTCCTCGGAAAGGAGGATTACTCGCTAAAGCGTATTGCGAATGTTCTTCTCCGCCTGAACCTTCTGAGTTGCATGCTGCCGTACCTTATGCGCACCGATTATCTTTACTACTACTTTGCTCCACTCGTCAGCTTCTGGTTCATGGTCATTTACGCCACTCTTCGAATTGGCCATAAATCCAACAACAATTTATACTTCCTGCTCTTCAAAATTTGTATTTCAGCAATTGTAACGACTGCATTCACAATGTTCCCAGGAATTCAAGAATTCGTCTCTGCCGCACTAAAAATCACGTGTAATATTTCATGGGATGTTGCAAAATGGAGATTCCGTGTCTTTCTTGACATGTTTATTGTTTACGTCGGTATGATTACGGCGATAATTTTCCAACGAAGTAGAAAATTGAGAAGTGGAAATCTTCAGCCGGCGTCGATGATTGACTCCATCATACAATGGACAATCAACCATCCACTCACACTATCTTCCGTTACTATTATACTCTCTCTCCTCGCCATCCCAGGGTTCTGGAAAATAAGCAGTTTCCATACCAAGAAACAGGATTATAACTGGTGGAACCCATACCTTTCTTTCATCCCCATCCTCTCCTACCTTGTTTTACGAAATTGCCATCGGACTTTAAGAGGATACTATATTGGTCTGTTTGCATGGTTGGGACGATGTTCATTGGAGACTTTTGTGCTTCAATTTCATATATGGCTCGCCGGAGATAGTATGGGGCTGTTGAGATTGGGCCTTTGGAATCGTCATGTTGAGGCTGCGATCCTGACACCAATATTTCTTTGGGTGAGTTGGGGAATGGCGGGGGTAACGGAGAGACTAGTTAACTGGATTGTTGATGGCTCTTCTGGGGGAGAAGATACCCCGGTGAGATGGAATCGGTTTGAGACGAGAGGGAAACAGCGGCTGGAAGGAGGATTACCTGATGATAGGTTGCATTTTAAAGAGGGGGATGCAAATAGCGGAATGAAAGGGTTCAAGTGGGATTTCAATGGGAGGAGTCTGAGGATCAGTGGATTACAAGTTAGACTTGGAGTGATCCTCGCTGTGATGTGGGTAGGCAATATTACTTATAGATAGATACATATAGATAGAGTTCTTGTGGCAACAAAATGAGTTATTGATACCCAATATAGTGGAAAGAATCTCGCTTATTACATCATTTGTTGTCAGCTAATTTGCTGACCGTGGTTTCCACCGCACGGAACCAACCAACCAACATAATATGGAACAGGAGTGCCCAGGAGTGTACAACAAAGGAGCATATGCCAGGGCCATATGCCAGGGCTATATATGCCAGGCTCCTGCCCACAGTAGTACTTAGCTCTCTAGTCATCTGAATACAGCTCTTCTGACCCCTGGCCTTCCACATACCTAGTTCTGAACAACATCATTGAATATCAGCTTGTACTTGCAATAGTGAATAGCAAATTGAAGGTCTGTCAGGCAAAGAACGCAAGTACGGTGAATGGACGTGGCAATTTTCACCTCAAAGGTGAATGTCAACCCTCTAGTCTTTAATTTAGACACTCAATTACAATCTGTCCTCTACCTTCCTTCAAAACCTCTCATCCAAAGCCCAGCACCCAACTTTCCTCAACTCAAATCCTCAATCAAACCACAACAACAATTGCAATGAGGTTCCTTTCCATCCTCGGTATCTGCGCCCAGCTCGCTCTTTCCTTCACACCACAAAGAAGTATCCCCACCACCATCAAATCCCGGGATCCACCAACGGAGGTGATCAATAAGCAATGGGCTGGTATGGTGGTCAAGCAGCCTGCTGGTCAGGGATTCACCAGTGTGGAGGGTACCTTTAAAGTCCCTGCTGCGTTGACGTTCTCGGAGAGTGCGCCGAGTGGGTATAATGTCGTTTCGATCTTTCTTGGGTTGGGGGGTAATGGTTAGTTTTCTCCCTTATCATTTCCTTGATGTACAAGTCATGGTATCTCCAAGTACTTATGTCTTTCTATCTTCGTCTTGGGTTTGGGTTCATACACAAATATACTGATATAAACAGACACAACCCCCCAAATCCAAGCCGCAATCTCCATCATGTCCCAAAAGAAAGGAGACATCGTAACAACCTCCCACTACGCATGGTATACCCTCTCCGCCACATCCTACCAAGAACAACTCTCCCCCTCCCAATTCACCTTCAACCTAGCCGACACCATCCACCTCCGTATCACCACCCACACCCTCTCCTTCGAGAACCTCTCTACCGGCTCCTCATACTCTAAGAACTTAACCAGAACTGGGTTTGAGTGTAAGAAACGGCCTTGTGGGGAGCCCCAGGATAAGGTCAGTGATAGAGGGATGGGAAAGGGAGAGGGAGAGACGGCGTTTTGGATATTGCAGGAGGGTGTGTCAAGCGGACAGGAGTTTGGGGATTTTGGTGTCCTGGAGTGGAGGGGTGCTAGTGGGATGGGGAACGGGGTGAAGGTTGGTGCGGGAAGTGGGGATCGGTGGGTTATTGTTGATGGGGATACTAAGGGTAAGGAGATGGTTGTGCAGACTGCTGTTATTGATGGGGAGTATTTTCAGGTTGGGAGGCTGGATAGGGTTTAGGATGGGGTTTTTGATGGGGAGTTTGGAGGTGGGGGCTTTTGAGGGGGAAGGGGGAGTCTTTGAGGCGTGATATTATGGTGGGAGAGGTGAAGGTGGAATTAGGTGCGTGGGAGAAGCTTGGTGGACTAGTGTTGCTATTACTTGAATCTGAGATTCAGAGATTAGTGGTTTGGGACACTTGAAAATGAGAGCTACAGTATTACAACTGAAAAGTGTGCTTTTCTATCATTACATTAGTTGATTTTGTGAGAAACTCATGCACCACCAGTGTTCACCACTCTGTACACTATCAAAAGTTATTATGCCATAATTCTAGCACAAGCAATTTGATTGTCCCAGCGTATCTGAGGTAATGAAAAGTTGCAAGTGTGTTTTGTTCCTATAGAGCCTATTTGTATGACTGATTAGTTTGCAAGCGAGGATGTTATTATTCTAGAATCTAAACACACCTATTTCAGAATATTTTCATATTTAGAACCTCGTATAATTGAATTAATTATCCTGGCGATTTGGGAGAATGTGAACTAATATATCCTTATCAACCTAAGTGTTTTAGAACAATAAACTTAAGTGCTTTAGGATTCTAGTATAGAAGTATCTTAAGATGTATCCAGAATAATGGACAAGGGTCTTATAAGGCCTTGAGAATAACCTCGTCTTAAGTAGGGTTGTGCATGATAATGTCCACTTCTCTAACGTTACTCTCTGTATCTCATCTCGTCCATATCTTTACTATAGTAGCTAAGACATACAGTATCTCAGTTTCAGAATTCGGAATATGCTCAGAACTTCCTATCTCCAACTACAACATTAGTGTATCATGTCCATCCACACCTCTTCACAATCTAGACTCAACAACCATACCATTATCCCTAAATCTCTCTATCCCATGATCGTGAAGTCGTCCCATCACTCCAACCTCACCACTTTCACCCTCCTCAACTAATCCCACCTCCCCACCCCACCCAAACAAAAACCCATCCAACTTCCCAACCTCCTCCTCATCCCTCCCCTCCTCAACAACCCTATCAATCC
>LT855409.1:2231669-2270221 GCA_900184765.1 Hymenoscyphus fraxineus
CATAAAATCCCATGCCGAACGGTAAATACTCGCTCTCACCCCAATCCACAAACCCTGTTAGACGTCCGGAGTTTTTTTCTACCATGATGTTTCCTGGTAGGAGATCGCCGTGCGTGAGGACCCATGGTAGACTCGTTATCTCCTCGAAGTTCTGTAGTAGTCGTGTGGTGAGGGGGAGGAATCTGGGGGGTAGGTGGGCATGTAGAGATAATAGTCGATGATGGAGTGTCGACGCGACTTTGGTTTCTTTATACCCCGGTGGAGGGGACAACGTCCTGGTGTTATACGATTCTATCCAAAAGGCCGCAAAGGAAGATACCAGACTCTCAAGAAACGCTGAACGCGTAGTAAGTTCTCTATTCGCGACTCGAGAGTCCTTAAGCGAGATACCCTCCACAACGCTCATTTCATAAACCAATAACCCCGTCCTCGGTAACGTAGTAACATATCGCGTAGTCGGTGCATATCTCGGATACACCCTCGAAGCGAGAGATGTGGCGTGGAGATCTAGTTTGTAGTTCCTGGGTCGGAACTGGATTATCAGATTTGAAGAGAGGGAAAAGGTAAGCGAGCAGAAGCCTTGCGAGGGGACGAGCGTGTAGGTCTCGTTTGGATGTGTAGAGGTGAAGAACTGGGAGAGTTCTAGGAGGTCGCTTGGTGTTAGGTTGTTTCGTATGAGGAAGGAGTGGATTGAGGGGTTTGTTGAGGGGATGGTGGGTTGGGGAGGGGTGGGTATGGGGTTGTTTGGCGTTGAGCGGGGTTTGGTGGTGGGCATGGCGGATGTCTTCTTCTCTTATGATGGTCTTGAGGAGGGGAAGTACTAAGACTATTATATTAATATTAATCTCGAAAACGGATGTAAGTATATATAAGCAATATGTATATCATGAACTACTATACCACACTTCATATAATTCACCAAACTAAAAGAAAAGAAAGGACGAACAGCTCCCCCTCCTACTTACATGAAGGGGGTAGGTAGCACTGCAAGACCTCGGGTACTTCCCCACACCCCACGGTTCCATATCAAAGGTGTCATGCCTCAACCTTGCACCTCGATAACACCCACCCGCTATAGGAGGGAACCCCAATTACCCAATCCAATCCAATAAACAAAACGGAAGCCTCACAGCATGACCCCTCATGCTCAACCCCGCCCTTCAAAACCGTCAACCTACCCCTCACGACGGTACGACCCCGACCACTCGGGATCCATCTCACTCGCCTACCTAGGTAGGGTAGGGTCAGCTACCTATTCCCTGGAAGCCACGCGTGATCCACGTACGACCGCTCCACGTCAACAGCAAGGGCGTTGTCATGTTCAATTGGTAGCACAGCAGTTCTCATCTCTGCCTTGGATATCAGTTATGTGAGATATCCGAAAATATGGGAAGGTGTGGTTGGTTGGTTGGTTGGTTGGCACGGAGAACAGCGCGGAAAGGAGTTTATATAAATTCCGTCCGTAAGAGAGGCGGGTATTACTCTATACACACCTGAGTTATAAAATATTATCCTAAAGACCTTACCTAGGTATACAACTAAATCAATCATACGAATAGCTTAGAACAATTATTACTTTACTCCTAATTAAGCTAGGTAAGATAGGACAATTAGGTTTCTGTGCCAGACTTGTAACATAATAACTTTTAATAGCGTGTACAGAGCAACGCTCGCCTCTCTTACGTACTTTACTTAACCTTACTGCATATGCATGGGAGGGGTATGGTCATCAGCACGTTGAGTCTAGTTTATTTTTGGGGGCGGGAGGAGCATGGATGGGAGGGGGTCTAGGTTAGGATTTGCTGGCGAGGTTTACGAAGTACTGTAACACTCTGCGTGCTGTCGATAACTTCTAGCACCACGAAAGTAGTTAATTGGCGAGTCGCTTGGTTGAAATTGGAAGCCGGTAGGTTCTTGCTATGGTGTTTTCATACAAGATGTGTTTTCTTCTTTGACAGTATTGGTATAGCAATGGTAGTATAACATGAACTATGCTTCCAAAGCATTTCAAGACTATCGTGGAAACAGAACAAAACAAGCAAAGGGAGGACGCAGTTGTTCCGCTATTTCCATTTCATGATAGAAGGGCCCTTGATGATAGCGGGAAAGCATAGCAGCCGACCTTCGGGTATTTCCTGCTCAAAACCTTCTACTTTACCAAGAGGGGCAAACAAAAACCCACTGTCCCACTGTAACGTGCCATGTCGAGTGAACAAAGATGGAGGATGGGTATAATCTTGAGCCTCTAATTTTCCTGGCTATTGAAACGAATATATCATCTCAACGATGAGCTGTAAAGATGAAAAAAAAAACCCCCCGCAATTCCAACCAGGCATCAGGTATGAATCCCACCCAATGACACAATTGCGGCGAAGCCTAGTGCAAAAAAGAAAGCGCTTCAGAAGTTGGTATAAGAAAATGAAACAGCGCAGGTATAATTAGCGTAAAAACAAAACAACCCAACAAAGAAGAACGCCTTTACAAGCCCATATCATGACCTGTATCTTTACATAACAGATCTGCCTCTCCACCAACCATGCCCTTCAGACCAGTACTGCGAGCGTTCATCCCATATGTATTGGTGTGTGCGTCAAGGTATCGTAATTTCCCAGACCGACGAAAGAAGATCCCCCATCATGCTGCTGTTTCCTTCTCGTTCATAGCAGTGCTCTTTTCCTCGTTCTTTGGTCTTCGTTCTCTCATGACAGCATCTTGCCCACCCATTCTTCTACCCAGAGCTCGCTCCAGCTTTGCTCCCAATGCCAATTTACTCAGGTTCTCGGTTTTCTCCTCAGTGGGTACGAATCGTTGGCTCTCCAATTTCTTGTTGCCGAGCTTGTCGAGCCCGTCTTCAATCTCTTTGATCTCTTGCTGGGCCGAGGCGGATGATAGGGATGTCTTGACGGTGTTGGCTACAGATGGAGCATTGCTGTATGTGCTGAAGCGAGCGGAAGCGCGTTTGGATGATAGCTGATGAGGAAAACTTATGTCAGTCGAGGCTATGAAAAATATTTCTGTTATGCAAAGAGTGGATAGGGGGTGACAATTCCGAGGGCAGATGAACAAGGCCGACTTACACTGGGTGCCATGATGGGACGAGATGATTCGATTGAGGCTCCCATTATTCAGAGATGGATATCAGGGTTTTAAAGAAGAAAGAAGGGGTGTGGATTGAACGGGACGAGGCCTGTTCAGTATGACCGTTAGGAGGGTGTCGAGGATGTTGATGCTGACCGCAGATCAAATAGGATGACTAGTGATCAAGGTTGGCTTGGTGGTTCTTTTTGGAAGCGGAAAGGAGATAGCGGACGGGGGTTGTCAACGGGATTGGCAGGGCTGGTGACTGGCGTGGGTGTAGGAGTGGTCACTCCGGTGAAAGGAACGAAATGGGAGAAATGGGATTGGTGAAGAGCCAGATACTGCAAAGCAATGGATGCAGCAACAGCACAGCACAGCACGGTAGGCCAGGCCAAATATGGCGAAAAACGGGGACTTTGACTTCACAGCACCAGCCAGAGGGCAAAGGTCGTGTGTGGTGAGAGTGTACGGAGGGTACAGTAGTGTTACTGGTGTGTCGCGGATGGCTCTGCGAGTCTGCGAGTCTGCAGTGTGGTCGGGGCACCCTGGCCCCGGTCCAAGTCTCGTTTCCACGTTTTTTGAGGGTTCGGGGTAGTCCACTGTGTTTGAGGTTCAGAATCCTCACTCGCGAGTGGCTGCAGCTTTACTTCTAGATGCTGCGATTAGAGGACCACGATGCGGGGATGCGGCACGAGGAGGGGCAGAAATGCTAGTGCATGGTAGTGTACGGAGTACTCGTACTCGAGTAGATTCCGTGAGAGGTGTAAATAGAAGAAGCTTCGTTGCCGGATGGGTGAGAGGAACGTGGAATGTTGGTGTAGTGTCATCCGTGTGCAGTGCAGCACAGAGTAGTGGAGCAACGTGGTTTGATGGGGTGTTGGTTGTTGGTTGTTGCTCAGGTGTGGTGGGTGTTACAGGCACATGGACATGGGATTGTTGATGTTTTCTGGAAAGTGAAAATCGGTTGGGCAGAAGCGGGAACGGATGTGGGCGAGTATTGGACAGGGTTGATATACAGTCCTGTACGAGTACAGTACGAGTACAGTCTCCAGCCATGAGTCCATGACTGTAGGTACGGAGGTATAGTACCTAATACTACCTATAGTAGAAGCAGATGCAAATAGAAGTACCACACCACCCGCATTCTTGATGACTTCTACTCGGTTTCGTTTTAGTCTTATTCGAATTGCACTCTCGGACCACTTGTAGGTGGATACTAATTTATTATATGCCAGGGTGGTACAAGGGTGTAGTACAGGGTGTAGTACAGGGTATTCGATATCTCACAGTCAAATCGTACTCCCACTGGATTATTTCGACTTTTACTTCTTCTTTTACTCCTTTTAAATATATATATATATATTCGATATTCCTACCATTTAAATCATCAACAACATCACTAAATACTCTTTTCAGCTAATCATGTCCGATTCCAGTAGCTGGTATACGTCTCTCAACTCCTCCTTCGGCGACATGGTTAAACCACCTACGGAGTTCGAGTGGGTTTGTAAGTGAAGCTATTCCCACTTTTATATTCCGTACTAATTCTCTTTCAGGGTGTATCAACAACTTTACCTTCAAATCCCATTCGCCAGAACCAGGGGATATATATTATTTAGAACGTCGAGTTAGTAATACCAACTTTACAACTGGGTAGGCTATGACGGACGGGGAGGACTTTTGTAAGTAGTTAAAAAAGGTTCATAGGGATAATAGAGTAAAGACCCTTAATCCAAAGGCAAAAGCAGATATAATAGTACAAATTACTACTACAAGAGCTTTTAATTAGGATAAGGGTGGGGGAGTGTGCTTCAAAGGCAAATGTACTGAATTTTAGGGGAATTAGCCAGGGGAATTAGCCATTTAGGCTCTTTGTTTTTGTATGGTGTTTTGGTGTTACGGAGTAGCTGAATCATGAATTATCCCCTAAACTTATTATCTCCACCCTGCTCTATACACTTTCCGAGCTTCTTATTCTACCCTTCGCACAGTTTTATACACCTCGAATCTAACCGCTCTTTCCATGCCTTTATAACCTATTCGCGAGCTTTATCAACCTCTTCAACAGAGGTATTTGGTACGTCTAAATCGTTAAGTTCATCCTTTAGCTAATTGAATGCCTCCTCAATAGGGTGTAGGTCAGGCGAATTAGCTGGCCAGACGGGCACACGATGATACCCCTTCTGTACCATATAATTCCTTAGCGAGCGATGGGCTTTTAGGTGAAGAGTAACATTGTTGTCTATAAACCACACTTTTACGCTAGGATTGAGCGCTTTTACCTTATCTAAATAAGGGAACACTAGGTCAAGTAGAATTTGCTCTCTATAAACAAACCAGTCGATACCTCCCTTGTCTACTTCGCCGGCCTCTCCTCCAGCCTTTTAGGTGCGTCCACGGGTGAAAACTTCTAGTTTAAAGTGTTGATCCGCAGTCCGAAACCTACACCAACCCTCCTTGTCTTTGTACGTTCGCTTCTTGGGTTATTGTTGTCCCCTAAGGATATCGCGATTAATTGATTACATCATGTTATAATACGGGTGGCCAGGAGTACGAGCGAGCCTCCTATCGATCTCACTTTGTCGTTCCCAGTATGCGTTGATCTCTTCGAGTATTTGAGCGCAATCCTCCTTATCCATTCGAGTCTCTGGGTCCCAGGTCCATACCGGTCGTTCGATTCGAGTATCTTTACACATAGCGCTAGTAAACATGAATTAGAATCGGACTTTCTTTTATGTGACGGCTACTTCGTAAGCGTCTTGTCCCTCCTGGCAAGTGACATTGCGCTGCCTATGAGGCCCCTTGGTTTGGTTAGTTTTTGGTACAAAGGAGGGGTAGATATGGGAGTTGGTACGTACCCCACCAACATTCAGATAGCTCTCGTCTACGTAAACAAAGATATCTCTACGCTTAATATAGGGAATAACCCAATTATAGAAGTTGAGCCTGACGTTAAGTTGGATATAATCTAGGTAACACTTGTTCTCTCTTTTCTTTCGAACGATCCTTTTAGGATATTCAGGATCGTTAAGGTGGTGACGCGCAATTTGTCGTATAGTAGCTTTAGATATATCCTATTCAGGATGGTCTGCTAAACACTCTTCCCAGGTATCGTGAGGGCTTTCTATTAATATCTTTCGAATTACCCTTGATTTAGGAGATCTATTCGTAATCCTTCGATCTCGTCCGCGGTGTCGAGGTAGTATGGCGGTATTGAGCAAGGATTTAAGTAACGAAGAATCACCGGCTCTGTCTATAACACTATTCTATATTTGACATAACGTAGCTTCATTTTTACTAATTCCAGTCAATTCGTGGATTTTACGCCAGGAGAGGTCAGGAAAAGTAAGTCGTAATCCTACAACAAAAGCTCTTTCAATTACTAGTATTTCATATCGCTGAAGTAGGAGCTCCGAATCTGACGGTTCTATACTAAAAGAATCGTCTATAAAAGACGTATCCGTGGACGATAAAAGTAGTACAACTGGTGGATATTCAAAGGTAAAAGAGCCGTTAAAAGAGCTATTAAAAGAGTCGTAAAAAGACATAGCAAATATATATTATTGTTAGATAAATTACTACTTTTACACCTACTTTTCTTCGTACTTAGAGAAATCCATAGGAAGTTCTAATGATTGTAATCACCTAAGGAGAAACCAAAATATCCTAAACAGGTGGGAATCTGTGTATACCAGTTTTCTGGTCTAGTGATTATAATCACTAGACAACCCCTTTATTCTACCCCTTTTACCAGCTAAAATAATGATTACCATTTGTATCCGAATTAAGCCAAACCACTTTAAAGCACTTACAAAAGTGCTCCACTTTAGCTTACCAACCGTATGGAAAGGTCTATTCTCACACGGCACAGGTTCGAGATAGCTGTCGATCATCAGGGGGACCTTGCTACAGGGCTAAATCTGGCCTTTTTTGATGACGCTGGGCTACGGAACACATCATTTTAGTAGGTACAGGGGCTAAAACCTACCATTCCTACTGGCTCAACACCTATCCACCCACATCCACTCCAGTACCCACCACAGTGCAATTCGAATAAGACTAAAACGAAACCGAGTACTCCGCTTTGGGAAACTCAATGCCAAATGCAAATGTGGAATCAAGATGAGAGGGCCAAAGCAGAAGGCCACTACCGCTCTTCTGCGAGTACGAGAAGACCATCGTTCCCTCTGCCGCAACATGATCTACGAAGCACTTGGTAGACTTCTCAAGTGTAAGATTATCCTAAAGAAGACATACGGAGCATCTGTACGGAGGTACTCCAGTAACGATTAATCTCAAGTAACGGACCGACCTGGGAGAAGCTTACCTAGCTAACGTCCAAGATCCGCAACCACTGCACCAGAAAAGGTCGGAGAAAAGGGGGAGGAGCACGGAGGAGCAAGCCATTGCAGGGATGTGGCTTTAGTGTAGGAACAGTCCAACATTTTCCACGTTTCGCCATGTGGAAGACAGGTACGGACTTCGTACATCTTCTGTGCGCCAAGAGGATGGGGATCTGACGGATCTGACTGATCTGGATGTGCTTTTACTTGCCGAGCGAGATCACCATTGCTCGGTAAATTCTCCGTTGAAACAAAAGGAATTACTTCGCAGCGAGTACAAGCGGTTCAACCTCCGTAGGTCTTTGCTGGTACTCGAGTACTCGAAGAGAGATATCAAAACCAAAGCTGATGCTACAATTTATGTGCAAGAGACCTGCCATTACTCTAGACACACCTTTGGAATACATTGGGCTAGAATTCCTCATACAGTCAACCAATGACTTGACTCAATGGAGTTATCTTGATCTGAATTCTCCTAATCGCTCGTACACGATTTTAGTTGCGTGAGACTTGATTTTTTATCTACCCTAGGTGTGTTCAGAGTAATGACGGCCTCTCTTACCCGACAACGACACCCTTCTAGCACATTGGGCTGCAGTAGGATTAGATGAGCAACACTCGAGTAAGCGCCTCCCGGTGGACAAGAGAAGTACGTGACAGAGACCTTTTTCACCCTATCCTGATTTTACTAAAAACTATCATGTTATATTATTTATTTAGAATACTTAAAATGGTTTATCGAAAACGATAGTATAATAAAGGCTGTTGTTTTAGATATTTAAAACATTTTAGTACAAGTACTTGGAATTAACTTACGCTAATAGTTAAAAAATGAATCTCTGCCACTTTTCTTGTCCACTAGGAGAGCGCTTCTAATCTCCTACTCCGATGCATGCGCCGAATTTTCACCAGCATCTCCGCCAAAGTTTGTCACTAACCCCGGACTACGAGTACTGCTACTTTTACCTTCCAAGTAACAATCTGGTCGCCATCGCCATCACTACTGCCCAAGATGGCCCCCAAGAAATCGTTCATGAAAGACCTCAAAAAGAAGTCCAAAAATACGCCACAGGTACGGTAGTTGAAGGATGGCCTCCATCACCTTTGCCCTGGATTAATTATCTATAGCAACCAACCACCGCAGATGAGTATTTAGCAGGTACATCCTCTTATCGCCATTGGGAGAAGCGTGCTAAGTCAAAAAATAGCCGGGGTAGATTTCGAGGAGGCTGGTGGAAAATGGAGAAGTGGCGATGCTGCAAAAGTTTGCGCTCCCCCCTCTACACTGAGTTCCTTTCTGATGTCTCGTAGTCTGCGAGATTTTTTGTACGAGCAATTGAATGCTATGATGAGGCCCTGAAGAAGTTTCCCACCTCCTTCGATCTGGCCTATAACAAGTGAGTGCATGTTGATAGAAGGAAGACAGCCAGTGGCTCACATGTTCGCATTAGGGCAAGAGTTCAGTATGAGCTTACACAAAATCCCAAGTTACTCAAGCAGCTGCAGTGGCCAGGCATGCAACTTTTGCAGACTGCTCTCGACTCAAGTCGATACGCGCTGAACCTCAATTCCAATGATGCAGATGTTTTATTGTGAGTTTATTTTCGCTGTACGAGTATAACCTTTTGCTTATCATTCATTGCTCGGGGTATCCCGGCTCTGCTTCCACACTTTATTATTTGTCAATGATTATTCATTTTCGTTCTTCGGGCTTTGCTACTCTGTTGATCATACACGCAACATCAGGAAGCAGACCCTAGGCCCAGGTCGTATCAACAGCATGTCAGCGTCAAGACTCCTACTTCCTTATCATTATCCACAGTGCAGTGCTGCATGATGAATCTTCCATAGCGCACGTTTTATTTGAGGGCTTATTTCTGGCCGAACGTTCATATGTCATTCGGATTCTTGGTCTTTTCATGAAGTCATCAAATATTTCGATTTGCTATCAGATCCTGCGCAACTAGCTAACGATCCCAGCAACACTGCTCAGGTTTTAACAAGTCTTGCTGATGGTGTAAGCTGGAAAAACTCAAATGATGCCGAAGGTGATAGAGCATCATGTGGTCTCCTCGAAGAAGCATTGGGTCTTTTTCAACGATGTCTCCTTCAGCAGGAGCGGGAATATGAACAGTTTCAAGCCCAACTCGCTTCGGCTTCTGGCCAAATGGAAGCCAGCATATCCGAAAATGTGCAAATCCAGGAATCCAACTCAAACAATTCTACCTCACAGTCTACTGATACCAACGAAGAGGAGCAATGGGTTAGTGTGATGGAACCAATCACAAAAGACGGCCTCGTCGATACACTCCTTGCCTTGGTTGAGACCTTAAGCGTGCTCTGCAGCCGCTCTAGTCGCCTTGAACGGGACGCTGGAAAGTACTTACATACGGTCGAACAGTTCGCTACTCCTGAATTGCTACAAAAGCTTTCTATGTATGCTTCCGGTACGGAAAGAGAACTCGATGCTGCTGTTGGACAAGCTGGCTTGGTCAGTTCTATCTCAGAAACGAAGTATCGCGTGCGAGTTATTGAATTTAGGGTAAGATGAAATGAATGCCCCCCATTTGTTTCAAAACACTCATTGCATGTATCTAGGCTTATTCAGCTGCCGTCGAGGAAGCATGGGCTCGCTTAGATCTCGAGAAACATGTCGAAGGCCTCTGTAACCGTGCGGAATCCTATACCACTGCCAGCAATACCATATTCGAGGGTGAGGCTGCCAATAGCGCTGATCCTAGCATCATATCAGAGATTGCAAAACTACAATGGATGCTTTTCTCACTCGCTGCTCAAGATGTTACTGCTGCCTCTAAATTCCGGGACGATGACAACATTGGCAAAATCTTCCTGATGAGAGGTGATCTTGAACTTTCGAGGGCATCTTTGGGCAGACCACCGCTTGATCTTGAGCTCGCGCAGAAGAACCGGGGTGTTTTGTTGGGGAATGCGGAGAAGTATTATAGAGGTGCTAAGGTCTTGACGTCAGGTGGCGAAACGCAGGAGGAGAATGAGGAGGCGACTATCAAGGAAGCTTTGGCTAAAGGATTGTTGGGGGATTGGAAGGAACTGGAGATGGCGAGGAAGACGAATGTGAGGACGGATGAGATTTTGTGGCAGGCTGTGGGCGAAAGATTGGTTGACGAGGAGACTCTTGGGGCGATGAACACTTGAGGGATGGGCGAGGCGTGCATGTATTGGTGGGGAGGAATAGTGCGTACAAAATCGCATCTCATAATGACGGGTAAGGGATTCACCAAGTGCTCTCTGCTGGTAATGGAGTACCAAATCTTCCGTAGCGACCTGGTGGAATATGGTATCATAAAAGAACAGGCTCGCCAGGCTATCTATCCCTTTGGGTACTGTGCACCTGACTGATAGTAACATGATACTACAGAGACTCATACAGCCAATACAAAACAACATTAACGTGGCTGATTGTCGACTTTTCTTTTCAATTACTTTTCCATCAAATTCGAGATCTTCCTATTCCTCCAGACATACCTTGAGAACCTACAGAGTAAAAAAGGCGAGTATTACTCTATACACACTATTAAAAGTCATTATATCAAAATTCTCGCACAAATAACTTCATGTTCCTATCTCAACTAGTGTAATAAGTATTTCAAAGTAAGAATTGTTCTAATCTATTCGTATAAGATTAGTTGTATAAGGTCTTTAGGATGATCTTTTTATAACTCTTGTTTGTAAGACTTACAGAGTAATGCCTATAGCTGTCTCTCTTACTATAATAGATTCCCTGGAAGTATGGAGTTGAATGTCTTGGATTATGTAGGGTGATAGATAGGTTGATTTGGAGTATTCTACGAGTATAGTACTTGTTGCTTGAGTGATTAGGGTAGTTTGCTGGATGTGAGATTTTTGGGGTGTTGTTTTTTTATATGGCTTGGTGTGTTAGAGTGATAACTTCCTTTCATGCCCTTGCCTAGTTAACTCAATTTTCTGACAATTGTTTCAAAACTTTGACTACAATGCTCTGGGCAATCATTCACTCTGGTATATGTCTTATTGAATAAATGACATGCGTGATACAAGCATTCCATGGAGGAACTTTGGCTTCGCTTGGAGAATAGATCCGGTCACGTGAATCTGTTGGTTTTCTATTTGTGGCTTCCGATTGGCGGCAAAAACGTTCGAATTTTCACATTCTCTCAATGCTGCACAGTAACAGAACAGTTATTTGAATTCTCAAAAAAGTGGAAAATCTGGGGAATTTTGTGTCATTATTCCAATGATTATGCCAGCGATAATCATAACTTTACCATTTTTGTGTTCAAAATATGACGACTTTTTTTCGTCTTGGTACGTAGAAAAAAGGGCTTGGCATGAACTCGTTGGTGGCCGGGGCTCCGCAGCTAGCGCACCGCACCGCCGCTAGAGCCATCCCATCCACCTTCTTTTGACAAATTTACATGAACCCTCCTCTCCTCATCGCAACTCCACCAAAAAAGCATCAACCACCAACCTGTACCCCTCCCCCTCTCTCAACTCCCGACTCCCAACGCAGTCGTCCTTCAGAATTCTCTTTCGGTTCAGCTTCTGATATCTGATCTTTTCTAATCAATCTTATTGTCTTCGACCCCCGCGGTTCACCACATCTCCTTCGAAAAAAAATTCAGTCTTCCCCCCACGGGTGCCTCTCCTTCGAATCAAAAAGCGCGCTCGATATCCGTGACAGGACTCGACTCGACAGCCTCGCAGACTGCTTCGTTGCATTCAATCACTTCCTCGGCGGAATTATACCCACGTCTCCTTGGTTAGAGCGATACCCTCATCCCCACAACGATACTTCGCACACAAAATAGAAGCTACCTTTTCCATAAATTTCCATCATGGCGACCAACGGTAGCTTCACACAGCAGGACCAGTACAAGAACGCACCCGCAGAGCAGTATCCAGCTACCTCGGGCGCTGCTGACTCTAATACTGGAAGCGCGTCGGGCAATGACTTGTCTAAGGATGAGGTTGGATGGTACTTCGTCGAGCAATACTATACCACCTTAAGCAAATCTCCTGAGAAGCTCCACGTAAGTCTAAATGGCAGTATTTCCTTCCGCGACGATGCATGCTAATGGAAATAGCTCTTTTATGGAAAGCGCTCTCAGTTTGTGTCTGGTCTAGAGGCCGAGGTAGCTCCCGTCTCTGTTGGCCGAAGCGTAAGTTTGAGATTCTTGCTTTATTGTAGTCATCATCTAATAGTACCAGGCAATCCAAGAACGCATCCGCGAACTCGACTTCCAAGACTGCAAGGTTCGTGTCTCCAACGTCGACTCCCAAGCTTCTTTCGACAACATCGTCATCCAAGTTATTGGTGAAACGTCCAACAAGTCTGCTGAGCTTAAGAAATTCGTGCAAACCTTCGTTCTCGCCCAACAACCTACTGGATACTTTGTTCTCAACGATATCTTCCGATACATTAACGAGGAGGGTGATGAGGAGGTCGTTGAAGCCACCCCAGTTGAAGACGCAGCCGGTCCTCTTGTCGAAGATGTCGAGATGCCAAAAGCTCAAACTTCCACCGAGGAGGCGGCTCCAGCCACTTTGAACGCTGAAGTTGTTGATAAGAAGTTGGAGACTATTGAGTCTGAGGAAGCTCCTACTCCATCTACCAATGGAACTTCCGAAGAAGCTGTTTCTGCCGAGACCCCAGTCACCGAGTCCAAGGAGGAAGAATCTACCCCCGAGGCTGCCGAGAAGGCCATTGAGGAGGAAGTCAAGGAGCCAGAGAAGCCAAAGGAGCCAGTTCCAACTCCAGTTGTCACTCGCGCTCCTTCTGCCGCCAAACCTGCCGAACCCGTCAAGCCAGCTGCCCCAGCCAAGCCAAAGAGTTGGGCCAGTCTGGTTGGTTCATCAACTCCTAAGCCAGCTGTTCCGGCCTCTGTTACTGCTCCAAAGACTGCTACCCCTCCTGCCCAAGCTCGTGCTGCACCACCCGCTAAGGCTGCTCCTGTTCAGGCTCAGCCAACCGAGTCAACCGTCTCAGCTGCTGAAAAAGACAAGGAGAACACCCCTGGTGCTGGCTGGCAATCCGTTGGTGACACCACCAAGCGACAGAACCGAACACAATCAATCTCCCAAGCACCGCTCGAGAAAGAAGGTACCATGGCATACATCCGAAACGTTACTGAGAAGCTTAGTCCTGAGGAGCTCCGTGGTGCATTGGAATCATTCGGTAACTTGATCTACTTCGACATCAACCGTGGAAAGGTATGTACATTCTTGTAAATTACTCTTGGGACCTTGCTAACAATATTTCAGAACTGTGCCTTTGTTGAGTATGCCACTCCAGAGGGATACCAAGCTGCTGCCGCTGCCAACCCACATCAAATCGGTGGCGAGAACATTTTCGTCGAACCACGTAGACCAAAGGCAAACGCCTACGGTGGAAACGGTTACGCTGGCGGACGTGGAGGTGTCAACACTCGAGGAGGTCGTGGCGGATTCCAAAACGATCGCCAAGGTGGCCAAGGTGGTAGAGGTAATTTTGGTCCAGGAAACCGAGGACGTGGTGGTGCTGCAACTCCAAGAGGAGGTCGTGGAGCGTCTCAAGCTACTAACGCATGAGCCTCCTTTTCTTCCTCTACGCGCCGAGCCTCAAACTCAACAGCAAACACCCTACAATACTCAACAATTTCGACACTGTAACATACTTTGGACCACGGTTATTTTCTTCTTCATGAGACCCAAGAACTTTGTACTCTACTTGCTATCTGCCTATTCTTTTCTTTCCTCCCCCCGCGGCATTCACTAATTCTTCAACTTCCGCTGTCTCTTTTTGAATTTGAGAAGAAAAGTTTTTAGCAACGCATGTATCAAGGATGGATCGTTCGGAGATTTTTTTGTCCTTTCGGTTTTTTACAGGGTTTCATGGGTTACTTGCTTGCTTGGTACGAATAGTTCATCTGCGGTTGCGTTAGTATTCATCTGCATTTTCAAAGGGATGCAATAGGGTGGATGGACCAAAAATATTGTCGCATTCAGCGGGAAAAATATGATTTTTCATGGGAAATGCGAAAGCATGCTTTAGGGATGGATTTATGATGTTTGGGACGGTGGATGGTATGGATGGCAGGGTGGGATGGATGGGATGGTGGTGGGGGGGTTTGGATCTTTTGAGACTTATGTGCGGATGATCACGATAGGAGGACGATGCTCATTTGGCGGGTATTGTGCGCATGGATGGCGGGAGATGTATTATTGCGCTATACAAATTAATGACAAAAAATGTCTATCTTAAAGAGAAGTCTTGTGAAGGCTTCCATTCTCTGTTCTCGTTCGTGACCTTTATCCTCCGGTTTTGACGAAAGCACGGGGGATTATCATTATTTTCCTAGGAAGTTCTCGGAATCTCCAGCTTTGGTACTACCTAGGAATCCGAGCTCTCGTTGAGCTTTAATATCTATTGGTGGGCAGCGAATGAATAGCAGACTTGACGAGAATGATATAAACTAATAGTATCCGCGAAGAATCTCGAAGCGGGGTGGAGTAGTTCTCGCAATGTTCTCTGTTCATTTCAAGCGAGTGACAGGGGAAGGTTCAAGAGAATGTTTTCTTCTATATAGTTAGCGGATAAACACCCTTCTCTCTTTCATCCTCGCCTGGGTAATTATACTACACCAGGATGGAAACTACACTATTCACCATCTGCCAAAACGCTCTACGCTTGACCAGTACTAGATTTCCATGGTTGGCTGACTTATTTGATGGTATTTCTGTCTTATTGGGAACCTTATACGAGTAACTCTTTCCAGTTAAGCGAGAGATATGGAAACTGAGCTACAGGTATTGTCTTTTTGTCTAGCAAGTCCTTCTGGCGTTCCTGTGTGGAATACAATGTCTGTTGAACCTCTTCGTTGAGATGACATTGTTTGAGGCCTGTCTATCTGAATTGGAATTATTTCTCTTTTCTAAAGAAATGTTTTGATGGATTGGGGGTTGCAGTGCTTCGGCTGAGGAAGCTTAGCAGTAGTGGAACTTGCAAGAAGGTTGTAGCTTATGGAGCATGTATGAAAATTGCAATGATCTGAGATTATACGGAAAGCTTGGGCGCCGAATATCTAAAATAGACGAAAGATCAATGAGAGAGATATTGTTGTTTTTTGTGGCTATAATGGGCAGTTCTCGACGACATACTCGAGTACTTTCTACTACAAACCCTGAACCTGAACCCCTGTCGCTGAGATCACGTGAATAGTGGATATCCCGGCGCGTGTTCTGCTGAAAGGTCGCGAGTTTTAACAAGCACTTAACGCGATCACCTACACAACTTCAGTGAATCAATCCAAGCTTCTCCATAAGTTCAAGAATCTGCTTAATACCCAAGATGTCTCTGTAAGTGCCACAAAGCTCCACCACCCCACGACTACGCAAACCCTCACTTTTGATGCGAAAGATGGCTAACAGAACGGGAAACTATAGGGAAAGCTTCGAAAGCATTTACCTTGATCTATCAAAGGACTCAGGAAAATGCCGTTTCGCAGAGTCGGGAGTAGGTTGGAAGCCTTCAGGCGGTGGTGATACCTTCACCTTGGATGGCGGAAATATCGGTGGCGCGCAATGGAGCAGAGCAGCAAGAGGCTATGAAGTCAAGATCCTTCTTAGGAACTCTGGTGTTGTTCAACTCGATGGATTTGCCCAAGAAGTGAGCTTCTCCCCTTCGATCGCTGGTGTTGCCCTAACAAGAGTAGGATTTCGAACGATTAAGCAAAACCTTCAAGAACTTCTACAGCACAAATCTCGAACAAAAGGAGCATTCTCTTCGTGGATGGAATTGGGGAAAAGGCGAGTTTGGCAAGGCTGAGTTGGCATTCAATGTCCAGAACCGACCAGCATTCGAGATTCCATACACCGAAATTACAAACACCAACTTGGCAGGCAAAAATGAGGTCGCTGTTGAGTTTGCCTTGTCTGCGAATGGCGATAAGCCTGGAAAGGGAAAGAGGGCTGGTGCTGGAGGAGATCAACTTGTCGAAATGAGACTCTATATTCCCGGTGTTACTACGAAAAAGGAGGCTCTAGAGGGCGAGGATGCGCCGAGTGATGCTGAAGGAGAAGAGGAACAGAATGCAGCAAATCTATTCTACGACACTCTCATGGATAAGGCAGAAATTGGAGAGGTTGCCGGTGACACTTTTGCGACATTTCTTGATGTTCTACATCTCACTCCTAGGTATGTGTGCCCTCCATTAGCAATGCTACCGATATGTACTAACATTATGCAGAGGACGTTTCGATATCGATATGTACGAGACCTCATTCCGATTGCGTGGCAAAACATACGATTACAAGATCCAGTTTGATCATGTCAAGAAGTTTATGGCTTTACCAAAACCCGACGAGCAACACCATATGATATGTATTGGTCTTGATCCACCACTAAGACAGGGACAGACAAGATACCCATTTTTGGTCATGCAATTTAAGGGTGACGAAGAAGTGACTATCGACTTGAATATGACCGACGAGCTTCTGGAAGGCAAATATAACGGCAAACTCTTGCCACGTTACGAGCAACCTTTACACAAAGTTGTCGCGGCCGTTTTCCATGGTCTTACCCAGAAGAAGATCAATACACCTGCTAAGACTTTCTTAAGGTATGTCAAATTTCCTCCATGGTTTTTGATACAACTAACGCAATATAGTCACCACTCACAATTTGGTATCAAGTGCTCTATCAAGGCTAGCGAAGGTTTCCTTTATTGTCTCGAAAAGGCATTCATGTTTGTTCCCAAACCAGCAACCTATATCGGCTTTGAGCAAATCAAGACAGTTGTTTTCTCCCGTGTCGGTGGAGCTGTATCGGCAAGTCGAACATTCGATATCACAGTCAAAATGAAGGAAGGTGGTGAATCACAATTTTCAAATATCAACCGTGAGGAGCAAAGAAACCTCGAGACTTTCTTCAATTCTAAGGGCTTGAGAGTTAAGAATGAAATGGACGAGGACAATACTGCTATTCTACAGGCCGCTCTTAGAGCTGAGGAGCTGGCCAGCAGCGACGAAGAAGTTGTCGCTGCACGAGCGGACAGAGGCAGCGCAGCTGAGGACAGCGAAAGCGATGACGAAGACTTCAAGTCTGATAGCGAAAGTGATGTTGCTGAGGAGTATGATTCCAACCATGAGAGCTCTGGCAGCGACGAAGAGGAAGAAGGTGGACAGAGTGATGCTGAGGAGGAGAGACCGAAGAAGAAGGCAAAGACAGGATAAATTCTAACGGATGATGGAAAACTGCATATTTGGCGTTTGGGGAAAATGGGGCTGCGCAAAGTCTTCGATGACCAAGTATTCCCGAAGTATATGTTAATATGTTACTTTATACCACGATTTGCACCAAATCTTAAGATTCTCATAGGCCTCGGAGTTGCATGTTGCTTTGGTACTTCGTAGCTCTCTCGTGAACACTCAGATTTTGTGTGGATACTCTATCTTCCTTTCTTGGAAGGTGAGTTTTTTATTTATTTTAAATAAGAAACTTGCCATGCTGATGTGTTGTCGCGAACAGGCGAATCAATGCGAGCTGTTGCGAGGGGATGACCAGCCGCAATTTTTGAGGATTTAACCTGCCCTATCGAAGATCGTCATGGTGATCTCGTATTCCTATTTATGGGGTATCGGGATCGGTTCCCCAGCCACCCACAGTCCACCAGGCCCTTGCTGACAACGATCTTACTTTCAACACCAAAACTACTTAGATGGTTCCTCCGAAGAGCCCCATAGTGCCCGTATTCCTCTCTGGAGGTTATTGGTGGAGAGTTTTCACGTGCCTAGGTACGAAGTAGATCCGGCAACGTTGCTGCCGTTACGGAAGTACTTGAGGCTACTTCGTACGATGTTTGTTTTTTTGGTTCCTGGCAATACGAGGTTCTGTGGGTTGTGATGAGGTTATGACGTCTGAGAGGGGAAACGAAACGGGACTTCTCCTCGTGTATGCTTGGTACGAGTTGCTGTTGCGGGGAATCGGCAAAGGCGTTGCGATGGCGGGGTATTGTTTGAAGATATATATAAAGAGAGAAGTATTCCTCGTTATGAAAGGCATCTATCAACATCTTCACACAGATCTCTATCTCTCTATCAAAGTCCTCTACTCAAAATCAAAACTCATCTCCTCTTACAAAACACACCAAAAACAACATCCAACATGCAATTCTCAACCTCCCTCCTCGCCGCAACAGCAGCACTCCTCACCACTGCCTCCGCAGATGGCGTCTTCGGAATCAGCGCAACAACAGTAGCCTCCTCCCCTATCAGCATCACCCTCGCCGTCTTGAACGGGCTCGTCGGCGAACCAGCAACCTGCCAAGGCACCGTTCAAGTCGCTTCTTTGCCAGCCAGTGGCACCATCCCTTGCACCAACGCAGGCTTCTCTCTCTCCTTCACCTGGGCCGACTATAATCAGGGGATCCAAGCAACTTATGCCACACCAACTTCTCCAGCTTTCACATACAATGTTCCAAGGACCGGATGTGATGCTGCGCAGCCTCAGACTTGCACGTTTGGATTTCAGAATATCTTCCCTGGTGTCACGGCGTTGGCTTTCAGGGCTTAGAGTTGGGAGCTGGGCGGTTATGAGAAGAGATGAGTGATGATTTATGGGATTGTGGGTTGGTGGGTTGTAATGGGTTGGTTTTGTGTTTTGGTTCTTGGCTTGATTACGCGAACATGGCATGATATGATGGTGGGGAAAGGTTGGGGCAAAATATGGGTTGCTGGATTCCAATTATTATCGAAATAATGTCACACTCTTGATTAGTAATTTACATACATTTGAGTTACAGAAAATACATGCTTATTGATTTTATGTTGAAGCCTACGAGTATGGTTTTGAGTTACTACCGAGTTTGTTTATTGACATGAGCTGAGAGTTATTTACCGTACGTTCCGTAACGTTCGCTTATCCGGTACTATAAATTCAACGGTACTTGACTTATGTTTGCGTATCTCAGTGCCCTTTGTGCTCTTAGAGATGTCCAGTTACTCTAACTCCTCTTATATATAGCCACTCGCTACCAACTATGTAAATTATGTCCTAAGATTACAGGTTCACTATCGCCTAAATAAAGTCTTTCCACCCTTCCAGGTGGCTTTCTGTCTTTTACTCCCCGTACACACAAACGAAGTGATTATTCCAAAACTTTAGTAGAATCCTTCAAATACTTTTTCCTGGGATGAGGCTCTTCTAGTCCTCTATGTTCAAAGCGGAGATATATGAGCTTTTTATAAATTGCCGATAAATCAAGGGACTTCTGTGTCATATATTGTTGTGGGACAAACCTATATGATTCATCTACGTAACTGCATACATAGTATGGACTTTTTACATATCCCTCAGACGTCATCTGTATACGAGTGTGTCATTTTCGGCTATACCAGTCTTGGATAGGCTCCAATTTCTCCAAAGACTTTTTGGACGCTGCAGATTCATTCAAGGAGCATGGTGGAGGATGATTCTTAGTTCTGTTTTAAGCGTTATGGTAACTCAAGAATAAGGGTCTTGGAAGCCAACCAACTTGCGGGCCAATACTAAGCGAGGAACCAAGAGCCTGGTGGAGCGTTGTTCTGGGTTGATGTTAGCCAATAGAAATTGCTGAATTATTAAAGCAATGAAAAGTGTCAAAGTGTACCAAAACCACATGTAGAACAAATAATGAATGGAGGTATCATCAAAATATTATTTGTCTATACTACAACACAAATGGTAAGACCTCACAAGACAAGCCTTCCAGGCTCTCCTTCCAAGACGGTCTTTACTCTGTCAAGGAAAACTTGAGCTCTCTTCTCATCGCCCTTTGGTACCTTGACGCTGAAAACATTGACAGATGCAGATATTCCTGGTTTGGCAGAGTACGTAGGGATCTTTCGTCTCGTGGTTCCAGAGAGAATATCGATGATATCTGCACTCTTGGCTGCTGGTCTTGTACTCTTCGTTGGGGCTGATCCAGGAAGTGCCGTGATTTGAGGCAAGAAGTTACCTCTGACGACACCTGCACTTGAAATCTTGTTGAGGCCTAGGACCTGGTTGAATAACTCATCTGAGGATGGTTTGTATGTTTTAGATCGTGGTAAGTCGTCGTTGGCGACATCTGTAGCTCGAGCAATGAAAGTAGATAGTGGCATGAAAACCCCCAATGTCTTTTGAATTCGTTGTTGGACTTCAATGACTTGAGCCATGGAAATTGGAATAGCAACTTCAAGGTCCTTTTCAACCGCTGGCCCTGGAACTGCTTCGGCCTTCTTCACTGGTTTTGGTGCAGGTGCAGCGAGTTTGATATTGCTGAGGTCCAGGTGGCTGAGCTTCGCAATCTTGCTAGAGAGTTCTGAGGGGTAGGAATCAGAAATCGAGCCCAGATATGCAAGTACATCACCCTTTAGCAGTCTATTGTTGGGTCCACTTGGTGACATTTTGTCAATATCTGATTGTTCGAGTCCCTTCTGGTGGATTAAAGCTTGGACTGATGGTAGGAGAGGCTTTGTCTGTTTCTTTGCCGGCTTGGAGGACTTCGTCGAGGAAGCGGATTTGGAAGACTTTGCGGGAGCTTCTGCCTTGGGCTCGGAGGGCTTTTGGCTCGATGTTTCTTTCTTTGGTGATGGGGCAGCATCTGCTTCAGAGGGCATCTCCAAGCTGCCAAGGTCGTCTCCAACTTCTGCTATAACCCCAATTTGTGTTCCAACGGCAATTCCCTTTGATCCATCTGCCTTCGTAATCTTTGCCATGACTCCATCATCCTGAGCCTCAACATCCATGGACGCCTTGTCGGTTTCGATCTCCAAGAGCACATCCCCCGCTGAGAAAGAGTCCCCCTCCTTCACTTTCCAACTAGCAATATTTCCCTCCGTCATAGTAGGGGACAGAGCAGGCATCGTAAAGTTCTGCGCAGCCATTGAGGCCGCCGATGTTCGGAAGCCTGTTCCAATGTCAGTAATTCCCAATAATTTCTTCCGGGGAACAGCGCACCTCGAGCAGCCGCATCTTGTCGCAATTGCCTAGTCGTGAGTCTTACCGAAAGGCGGCAAGCCGTCGCAAAGGATGCCATCCTGACTGTAAAGAACTGGTGCTCAATTGAGCTGTGTGCGTGGTTGGGGAAGCTCTTTAAAGATAGTCAAAAGATCGTTGGGACACTGAAATGGCGGGCCCACCCTAGCGATACTGGTCCCCGAACGCCGACCTCTGACCTCACGACTAGTTTTTGCTTGCGATACCCGTACGAGTACCTACCTAGGTATAGTCCAGTGAAACTTTCAAGGTTAGCAACTCCAAAGGCAGTTGAAATCATAGCATTCCAATACTAATATTATTAATGCCAGATGTCGGCCTTCTCCAGAGGATATCTTCTCCAGAACCGTCTCTTTGCAAGGCCAGTGCAGGTGGAATCACTCCAGCTAAAAGGCTGCCAACCTCGATTCTTCACGAGCTCCCAATTCCTCTGCGCAAAAGTCGACCCTCCTAGCGCACCTAGAAGAGGAGCTAAGCCTTTGAAATCAACCGTTCCTAAGAAGGAGCCCGGCGGATTACCCGCCAAAGATGCTGCAATCTTGAAGCCCTCGAAGCTCCCCACACCTCAAAATCCCCCCAATGCCGCCCCTACGAAAGGTCTTGCAATCCCAACGAAAACCCTCGAGTTGTCCAGAAGGAATCCCATATTGTATGCCGAATCTCTGGCCCAAAAATCCCACCCATCAATAATCTATACCGCCCCATCCCACACACGTCTCTTCTTTTTATGTTCCGCAGGGGCAGCCGGTATTATGGCTCAAGCGGCCTACTGCATACACATCTATCTTCTCCCACCCGATGGCCTAGCCTGGTTCGTACCCTACTCCTTTGGTATAGGGGGAATGATTGGAGCAGGTTTGGGGACATGGATGATGTTGAGCACATCAGGAATCATCAGGCAAATCACCGCAATCCCCAAAAAGGCCATGAGCACATCGCCGGTGGCGAAGAGGGCGCAAAAACTCAATTTGGAGCTCGAAGTCGAATTCCGGAAAATGCTGCCCATCCCATTTTTCCCAGCAAGGAAGATATATATCTCTCCCAGCGAATTTGGACTACACCACCCCGTAGCTCCACAAATGCAAGCCGAGCGGTTTGTGTATGAGGAAAGTCAGAAGTATGGAGCGGTCTCGCGAGCATTGCAGGGCCTTTGGAATGATAGCAAGAGAGCTTGGACTAGAGATGGCTTTGAGAAGGTAAGAATTAACTCAAGGACCTATAAGTTAGATGTGACTGGGGATCAGTCCCCGGACGTTGGACATGCTATAGATAAGCTGGCCAACATTTACGGGAAACGTTGATGGCTGTACGATTTCGCTTGTAAAATATTGTGAACAGTCTAGGAAAGCTGTAAAACATCCCAGTTCCATCTATTGTCCTTCAATGCCATCTGCAATTACAAAGCTGATGCCAAAGACGAACCGTTATCTTCTCTTACGTTTGTGGGCGCAGTGACCATGAACTTCAAAAGTGCAATCTTGAATGACAATTCGGTAAGAGAGGCGAGCATTGCTCTGTACACGCTATTAAAAGTCATTATATCAAAACTCTAGCACAAGTAACTTAATTGTCCTATCTCACCTTGTACAATAAGAATTAAAAACTAACAATTGTTCTAAACCATTCGTATAATTGATTTAGTTGTGTGAGGTCTTTAATATAGGATAATATTTTTATAACTCAGATGTGTACAGAGTAATGCCCGCCTCTCTTACTTCTCAACGTTGAATTGAGACTTTGTTGTTCCTCGCCGCCATAGGGAAGAGTTTACTAATGAGATTTATTCTGGATGCAGAACTACAATGAGTCACAATTTTGCATTACTAAATCATATGAGCCTTTAGGTCCATGAAGTCAAGTTGCTCGGGGCAAACTATTCATAATCTAGTGATATCAACCAGAGACTAATCCCTACTTGATTCTTATGCTAACCCTTATTGCTTGTTTCCTCATACGCATATATTTACATACAATCTTCGCATTCCTTCTCCTTCTCGCCGTCCTTTGCTTTCCCAGCATTGTCAGGCTTCACGTCCTCGACGACTTTAGTGGATACACCTTCATTGTGATTTAAATTCAGGCCTTCTATTTGGGGAACAGAATTCTCGCTTGCTTGACTGGGTAGAGCATCCAGCGGATTGGTAGATTGGAGTTGGTCGTTGGGTGCTAGGGGACTTAATGGACTTGGAAGTGGTTGAGGCGTGGGGAATGGAGAAACTTGTTTTGTGGGCTGAGGAGTAATTGATTCTACGAACAAGACCAGTCAGTTTTTGGGTCATTGAAACATAGGTTGGTTGCTGGTGTTTGCACCATATCCGATTCTGTCCTGGCTATGGAGAGTTCATGGGTAACGGGACTGTTTCGAACGAAATGAGCTGGTACTTACTTTTGTGTCCATCAACATGGCCTAGATTCCGGGAAGGATCGATGACATCCCTGACACGTTTCTTCAGTTCTTTCGTTTCTGGTTCGAGAATCAAGTCAGTTAAAACTATCTCCTGGAAAAGTCTTGTGGATATTACGCTTCAGATGAGATCGCAAATAACTGGAGGACGTAATTTGAAGTGAAAATAGTAAGAAGACCCCCTTTACTGTTACTCTGGGCCACTGGAACAAAAACTCATATTGAAAGGAGACCTACAGGCCTAAACAATACTGTACAAATCCAAGTAGGGGAGGGAGAAGGAGAACAAGCGGAAGGGAAATACAGCTTCAGCCAGTATAAATTCGACGAAACACACCCGACAAGAACCGACCAAAGTTCAGCATAAATACATCAGACTTGAAAAAGTCCGAAGTTAAATTTTTTGGAAGCAGCCTTCAATAATTCCAATCCAACAGAAATGCTTACCAGAAGACTATAGTTCAGCAAAGTCCAGAATAAACAACGTCCCTAAGCTGATTTCGACGAGGGTAATCATGACTTTATTAGACAGCGAGACAGGCAAGCAAGAAAATCAAAAGTGTTAAACACCCTGCAGAAGCCACCAGGCCTAGACTTGAATATATAGCTTTCAAGCACCCGCTCGGGTTGATATGCCCACTGGGCACCAAATACAATAAAAAGGAATATATAAGATGGTAGCAAGCAAACTTTTCAGTGAAGTGAGTGCAATGGTGCGATATCTTGACGATAAACGTACCTGGGAACCCTCCTTCGGCCTTCCTATCCCAAAGCAGAGTTTTCTGCACCGTAACGGATAGTTCACCATTACTGGCCGGAGCACCGTGATACAAATGAACAATGAATGTACCCCCAGTGGAGGGTTGCAGCGCAACTTCGCCTAGAGACGTTCCAAAGGTGGAGAGGAGTTCTTGAGCGAACTGGACCAAAGCGTTAGCAAGCTTCTAAATACAAGTCATTGCGCACAACATGTACAAGGAAGGGGATATAAATATCATCACGTGTGTTTGAAGATCTCCCGTCCGTCGCACCTCCAGCTGTCCTGTTTGCTTGACGGTGCAGGCATAAGACTGCGGGGAGGAGAGGCGCAATACTTTGCTTCAGTTGAAACATCACCTGCTTGGAGGGAAGGCATAAAGATTGGCTGAGAAGAGGGGTGCGGATGGTTTCGATAAGAGATATTTTTACTTACATAGGCTGCTCTTAGCATCCATTTACATTGTGTACAGAATTGAATGGTAATTCGGGGTAACAATGGCGATGTCTCCATGGTTTTGGTTGGTTGATTTACTTGGGCTGGCTCGTTGTGCCTGTTGAATATGGTGTGGCCCTAGCTCCGTGGGGTCTAGGGAGCTCCTTGAATTCGTGGATATAAATTGTGCTCGATATATCGTGCGAATGGAAGTCACTTCAGTGTCAAATGTATATGGGCACGTTCGTATAGGAGATGAGCGCGCTGGCAATATCCGGGATCTAGGTCAATTGGGAGCTGGCGTCGTCTCCAGCTGGCTGGAACCCACCTACCGGATGTATCGAACGTTCGGGGTCTCACCAATATAAGAACAGAAGCAGGTGTTCAAAACTTGTAATAAAGTCGTATCGAATGCCCTCATCAATCCTAGTCGTAACCTTATACACAACGAAGTGAAATAACTACTGCACAAACTCAGATATTACATGCCACCCGCAACCGCAGTCTCCAATATGACCGCCTACCCGCTGATGCTTCGATGTCGACGAAGGTATTATTTTATCGCAGACTACCCAGTACTCCTAACGCCATTGAATGTGATCTCCTTCAAACCGTCTCACCCCTTCGCAATTTTCTACATGACGGCACAGCATCCACCGCTTTGCTGAGGAGCATACGGATCTTCCCTTCGGTCGACTGTTCCCCAAACGGATGGAACCATGAAATCCTTGGTGCTATTGGTGTAGGAGATGATGCTGCGACTGGTTAGTACATTGCGTTTTCGTGACCAAGCGGCTGCCCCGTATAGTAAGTAGTAGCTCACCTTTTCGCGGCTTGGGAGACGGGGATTCGTTCGCGTTCCAAATCTTCTCGCAGGCGGTTGTTCAATTCGGTAAGACGACGAAGCTTCAGATCGGCCATTGACTGTTTGTTCTTCTTGATCTGAGATGGGTCGCCGACATCGCGGGAGGAGTATCCGGCAGGCATCATGGAGAATTTAGGAATCGAAGTTCGATGTCCCGGGTGGTCAGCTCTGCGTACGCTACGTTAGCAAACTGCGCCTGTACGCGTGAATAGCGCCCGTCGGATCATACCAGATAGGAGATGCGGTGCGATGAGGGTTGGGATTGAGCTCTGGGGCTCGACGACGGGCGTTGAAGAGGTTATCGCGACGATTGGGAGTTGTTCGTCGATGGGTTTGAGGAGGTTGCTTGTGCTTTGCAAATTGGGACGGTCTGAGTTCAGAATTGAGATTACTCTCTCGGTTGCAGGTGGGTAAGGGAGGGAGCCAGCGGAGTGGACCGTGAGCTCTCACCATTTGGGGGGCACCGGGCAGGCGAGGCAGGCAGGCTGGAAGAATGCCGGGAGCGAGCACCACAATGGGGGAAGAGCACCCGACCCCGACGCTGCGGAAAGTCAAAGTCAAAGCGGCGATCGCTCTCCCCGACGATGCTTCTGAGATCCACGGGACGTCGCTCACGGCGCTCATGTGAAAACCACCGTACATGGAATTGTTTGGTATAAATTGTGCGGCACGTCTCGAGCTGCAATATGAAAGCCTACCCACGAATCCTACCTAAGTACTGTATTCCCATGATTGATTTTTCGCGGAATCTTTGTAAGCTTCGACAAGAAACAATGGCAGAACTCTATACATACCTCGCTGCCGCTAAGTTTAGAGGCACTTAAGAGTTCGCATCTGATCCACAGATCTCGTAGGAGAAGGAGAGATTCACTCTCTCGCCGCTTTAACGGCACCCACTAGCTCTCAATGCGGTCTAGCCCCGTTTCCCCTCGGCTGTGGAATTTGAAAACCACACAAACCGTTGACGCCAGGCAAATCGTTCGTACGTGGAATCCTCACACTCGACTTCCTGCCACCCCGCGCATCAGGCATCAGGTCGACTTGCGCTTTCCCATCGCCTGCCGGCGCACGAATATTTGCTCGCCCATCAAGCTCGCTACCTGCGACCCAAAGGGAGTGGTCCATCATGCCGCCTCCCCCCCATCAAAAGCCCGAGAATGTCTTGAAGCGCGCTCACGAGCTTATGGGTGTTGGGCAGGCTACCGCCGCCCTCACCCTGCTCCACGAGCACATTATCTCGAAGCGATCACGCAATGTTCCTATTACGTCGTTGGAGCCGGTGATGCTCCTGTTGGTGGAGCAGTCGGTGGAACAAAAGAAAGGAAAACTCGCAAAGGATGCTTTATACCAATACAAGAACATCAGTCAAAATACCAACGTGGGCACCATTGAGGTGAGATTCAACCGTGCTGTATCCAAATTGCAATAAAAAAAGACTGACAATGTCGTCATAGCTTGTTCTCAAGAAATTTATCGAATTGGCGGAGGAAAAGGTCAAGACCGCACAAGCTAAGGCAGACGAAGTTCAATCGTCCCTCGAAACCAGCAACGCAACTGCGAGTGTCGACGATCTCGAAGCTAGTGAAACACCTGAGTCCATCCTCCTATCGACCGTATCTGGCGAACAGTCTCGAGATCGAACAGATCGAGCAATTGTCACACCATGGCTCAAATTTCTCTGGGAGACCTACAGAACCGTCCTCGATATTCTCAGAAACAATGCCCGCTTGGAGATCATGTACCAGAGCACGGCTATGCAAGCATTCGAGTTTTGCCAAAAATACACACGAAAGACCGAGTTCCGTCGTCTTTGTGAACTTCTCAGAAACCATGTTCAGACTGCCGCAAAATACTCTGCTCAGATGCACGCCATCAACCTGAACGACCCAGATACACTTCAACGCCATCTCGAGACCCGTTTTCAACAGTTGAATGTGGCAGTTGAGCTTGAGTTGTGGCAGGAGGCTTTCCGAAGTGTTGAGGATATCCACACCTTACTCAACCTCAGCAAGCGACCACCAAAGAACATTATGATGGCAAACTACTATGAGAAGCTGACTCGAATTTTCTTGGTTGGTGAGAACTACTTGTTCCACGCCGCAGCATGGTCACGATACTATAATCTCCTTCGCCAGTCTGCATCTATGGTTGCTGCAGGTCAAAGCAAGAAAGCAGATAACCCAGCTACATCAGAGGCGGATCTTTCCAAAGCTGCCTCCTTTGTCTTGCTATCAGCCCTCGCCATTCCAGTTATTAGCACATCAAGATCCCGAGGTGCTCTTATTGACATCGACGAAGCAAAGAAAAACAAGAACTCTCGTCTGACTCACCTGCTCGGTATGGCCCAGGCACCAACTCGTGCCGTCCTTTTCCGGGATGCAATGAGCAAGGGTCTTCTCAAGCGAGCCCGCCCTGAAATTCGTGAGCTCTACAATATCCTCGAGGTTGACTTCCATCCCCTTTCTATCTGCAACAAGATTTCGGGTATCTTGCAAAAGATCGGTGATGATGCTGAGATGGAGAAATATGTTCTTCCCCTCCAGCAAGTCATTCTCACCAGACTCTTCCAGCAATTGTCGCAAGTGTACGAAACTGTTGATCTTGCATTTGTTGAGAATCTTGCCCAATTCCCTGCCCCATTTCAAGTCTCCAGGGATACCATCGAGAAGTTCATTATGAACGGGAACAAGAAGGGTGACCTTGCTATTCGTATGGATCACGCCACTGGTGTCCTTAGCTTCGATACCGATGTTTTCTCTTCAACCAAGGCTATCAATGCTGGGACAAGTACTGGATCCGCTGAGAGCGAAACTTCCTCCGTACAAAGACTCCAAAACACCCCTTCAGAAATTGTCCGCACACAATTGACCAGATTGGCCAAATCTCTTTACGTCACATGCCAATATATCGATCCCTCATTCAATGAAGCCAGAATTAAAGCCCGGGATGCAGCCTACGCTAGAGCTAAGGCTGGTTCCGATCAAGAGCACCGCGAGACCTTGGCACGCAAGGAAATCATTGCCAAACGTAAAGAGGAGGCTTCCCAAATCCAAGCAGCAAAGGAGAAGGAAGATGCCACCCGCAAACGTATCAAGGCCGCACAACTTGAAGAGGCCGAGAAGGTTCGACTCGCTAAAGATATCAAGGACCGCGAAGAGAAGCGTATGAAGGCTGAGTTGGAGCGTGTCCGTCTAGAGGAAATCAAGAAGGAAATCGCTGCTCTCAAGATTGGCCCCAAAGCGATTGACATTGATGTCGAAGACTTGGAGAATCTTGACAGCAACCGTCTCCGTGCCATGAAGCTTGCCCAACTTGAGCGTGAGAAGAACGACATCAACGAAAAGATGAGAATCACTGCCAAGAGAATCGACCATCTTGAGAGAGCCTTCCGCAAGGAAGAAGCCAAGAAGTTGCCTGAAGATTACGCGCATCAACGTGAGGCAGATTTGGCCGCATATGAGAAGATCAAGGCCCAGACACTGAAGGACGCGGAGGCTAAGCACAAGGAAAACGTAGAGTTGAAGCACAGACTGACACGTCTGGTCCCATTCTATGAAGACTTCAAGAAGTCGGTTGTTGAGCGAAGACACGACGAATTCGAGAAGCGTCGCCGTGATGCGGAGAAGGAGCTCGAGAAGCAAATTGCTGCGAGAAGAAAGGAATTTAGAGAACGTAAGGCTCGTGAGAAACGTGAGCTTGCCGAGCAAGACCGTATCTTACGTGAGGAAGAGGAGCGTGCTGCTAGGGAAGCAGAGGAGAAGGCCGAGAGAGAAGAGAGAAAGCGTGCCGAAAGAGAAGAGAAGATGGCTCTTCGTGAGAAGGAGAGGCAAGAGACCGCAGAGAGAATGGCCCGCCAGGAGCGTATTGCAGAAGAAGCTCTCAAGCGCAAGGCTGCTGAGAAGGCCGCCGGATCCTCGTTGCCATCTCGTGGAGTACCAATGGATCGAACGGCATCAGGCTCTGGTCCTGGTGCTGGTGTTCGTCCACCTCTTCCTCTGGCCGGTGCTAAGATGGGCTGGAGAGAGAAAGAGAAGCTCAAACTTGAGGGCAAGGAAGTGCCTTCCACTCGAACCGAGTCACCCGCCGCTCGTGCTTCCCCTGTGAGTCGCTCAGTACCAATGGACCGAGTGGATTCCAACGAGCGACCAGTCGAACGTGGACCACCTCGTATCGCTCTTGCTGGTGGCAAACCTTCATGGAGAGATAGAGAAGCTGCAAAGGCCAGTGGCGGTGGTGAGTCGAACGCCCCCCCTCAATCCCGTGCTCCCCCAGCAATGGCCAGAGATCGATCGGGACGTGGTGAAGAGGAGCGAGGCGGATCACCTGCCTCTGGGCCCTCTGGTGATGGTCTGAAGCCCAGCGGGGCAACTGGAAAGTTTGTTCCTCCTCATTTGCGCAATAAGTGATTTCTGGGTGGGCGGGTTTGCATATTTTGATCTCGGACAGAGTAACATTTGTAATTAGTATGGCGTTCGAGGCTTCATGATCGTTAGATTGCTATCTCAGCAGGAATCTTAGCGGGTTGATGAACAAAAGAAATGAAGAAGAAATGACAAATAAAAGTTGAAACCAAGCCAGATTTTGAGTGTTTGTAAAACTAAAGTGCTATATGTTCAGGATAATAATGTCATTGCATATCTTTTGACATACAATCCATTTCCATGTGCAGCCCATCAGATTCTCAGGCTTTTAGCGTGAGAGACTGATATATGACTACTGTACAGAGACTGGGAGTCGGCTTCATTTGATCCCAGGTGAAGACTATTGGGCTCCAGCTTTTCTCATTCCCGTCCGAAGTCTTCGGCGATTCAGAGCAGAGAGGGCTTTTCTCTTTCATTTTTTCCTTTTACCCAATGGCAGTCAAGCAGCTTGAAGACCGACATAATCTTCATTCAATAATTTATTGGAGATACAGGTAGTATAATTTATAAATGACATGGGCGAATGGGATAATATTTCTGGTAAGAGAGGCGAGTATTGTTCAGTACACGCTATCAAAAGTTATTATGTTAAAGCTCTCGTACAAGTAACTTAATTGTCCTATTTCACCTAGCATAATCAGAATTGAAAAGTAAGAATTATTCTAGACTATTCGTATAATTATATTAGTTGTGTAAGGTCTTTAGGATGATAGTAATGCCCGCCTCTCTGACATTTGACTCTATAGTGTTGGAGCTGGGAGTGTAGTTATTGTTGAATATGCACGTATTTGCTTGAGGGTTTTCTTTTCTTCTAGGTTCTTGGGGATAGATTGATAATCTTGTCGTATTCTTATGTCAAAGGGTGGTTTTGCTGGCTTATGGGTGCTAATTCTTCAAGTTCTGGGGACAACCAAAGATAGGAAGATAGGTAACGTTTCTTCGGATGATGTATGCTTTTAACAGCGTGAGAAATTCATTGAGTTGAGTAAAGTATTACTCGAGTAGTATACACGAGATCAGTCAGTCTTGGTATACTAATACTCCTAAGGTAGTAAGAATTTCAGCCTTCTAGTTGAGAATAAAACTGGTCGTGGTTCTTTTTAGTTACTTGATGTGTTTAAATATTATAATTTCCTTGGACAATTGTCTCGGTGTATTTCTCTTTTAGTCTAGATAAGTAAAACAATGGAATAAATTAACTTTAGTTACGCTAATAGGAAATGATTTTGTAGTACTTTTCTTATCTACTGGGTCTTCTCTATTGCAAGTTTACCCATGAAGCCGAAAAGAATGACTTGTGATGGATAGAATTGGAGGTAGAGTGAGTTGGGAGCAGTGCAATATACTTCAAGAGAACGGCTTGTGCTGTAGAGTAATCCAACGAATAAACGAGTAACGAATATTCGTTATTCCATGCGAATATGATTAAATTGAAACCGTGGCGAATTAATCACCTGAATAACCGAGAGTCAGAATAAGAATAGAGAATAAACACCTCTAGATTGCACCCAATTTCAGCTCATTCAGCTAGGACTCGCCGAGCCAAAAAAGCATAGTTGTTAGTAGTGTTGTAGACATAAAAAGGTATAGTCTCTTTTCAACCTACGCTGGTTTCAGCCTAGCATGCCGTATCGCGTACCGCCTACTTTCCTTTGCGTTCCTTCTCTTTCAGGTTGTAATCACAGTAGTACGGCGATTATGTTGTATTAGTGACGAGTTTATACGGTGGTGTTGTTAGGGCATTGTGAGGCTATACAGAAGGCCAGCTAAATCAGGTGATACTAGAAAATCCAAGGTACAATAGAATAGTTATTTCTCAACAATAACAAGGCCGATTAATATAATAACTATATTTTTGGAAAGCCTATATATTTTACTTTGTTTTCTAAGATTAACATTATGGATAATTAGAATGGTTGTGGCATAATTGAAGGCGTTCAACAAAATGAAATTTTCAGCTCCACTACTAAGCCCGCCGGATTTACTTTTGTCCACCAAAACTCTAAGAATAACAGAGAATATTCATTATTCTAGTCAAATGAATATGGAGTAGATAGAACCTCGTGTCACTCTGAAATCTCATCATCTTGGCGAGGCAAAACCAGACGAGATTCTGAATATTCGTGTTCTCCGTTCTGATATATAACAACGAGAGAAAACCCCGGACAGCAAACTAGCAAAGCTTTGATAGTATAATGGGCACATTTCTCTCCATAGTCTCCGAATGAGAAATTAAGAATGGGATACATCACCAACACAAAGGGAGAGTATAATTTCGAGCAGCATGAATAATCAGGTAGTACCGCTGACGTCGATCTTCCCCTCTTTCTCATCTTGTGCAATGCTCTTGTGTAGCTCTAGTGTGAGGCGGGAGATCTTCGATTGTATCCGACATCCCGGGAACCGGCGTGGGTACTGCAACATGGAGCGTGATGTTTTTGTGCAAGGGGAATCCGGCTGCCTAATGGCCGCGGGACTTTATAGTTGACAGACGGCCTTTTCTGGTATAGATAAGGATCGAGAAGGATGAATATTGAATTTCTTGCACGACCAAGCAAATCAATATTCTTTTTTGTGATAGAGAGATACGCTTCTCTCCACAAGCTATTATCTCCAGCTCACCGAGAGTTGTTGGCCCCCAATTTATATGACGGATCAGAAACCGCGACGAGTCTGAGAGATAACTTCTTCCCCGCAAATTACAGTGTGATTGAATGTGTGTAAAGGTTAAGCTTTTCAGGAGTACAAAGCTGATGAGGCGTTTTCTCTCGGAGAAATTTGAGTGGACGCTCTGAGACAAGAACGGAAATGGTGATCTGTGGTTGTGTTCACCTCATGTGTAAAGCACCGAGCAAAAAGCTAGAGTTCACTCATGTGGCTGCAATTCGAAGGAATTGATACCTCAGTAATTGGTAGAAGGACTGAATGTATGAAGCTGAAGCTGAGGGTATTTGACCGACCATGTATGTACATGTTAACTGCAACCTGCAAACTGTCGGGAATCTCCTAGATAATGTCATGTTGACCATCCAAATTCGCGATACTAGTGGTACAACAAGAGGAGCTGTCAGAAGTCTGTGGCTTTCCGGGGTATGAGTACCTAAATATGTGTCTTACAAAGTCTCGAAACGAATGGTACAGTTGTAATGATATGGTAGCCACTCGGTAATTTGTACACTGCTTACTTACGTGTGTAGTTGCAGTATGGTGGTGCATAAACATCGCTAAGAACGATACGAGTGATGCTTCTGAATGGATCCTGGTGTAGATTGTAACCTCAGTGAATGGAAATAGCATAATGACCAGGAATTGCCAGGATTGTGGCCTGATATTACTCTTTACTCTTTCTTTTTTGAAAATTTGGTGGACGAGAAGGACAAGGAAAGGAAAGAGAAGAGAAAATGGCAATGATTGAGGGAAAATGCAAGTAAGATTCGTATTGGTGGGATATGAACGAAACAACAATGTGCAATATTGCTGCATGTCCGAATCCGTAGGAAAACTTGGACCCCTAAGACCCAAAGGAGACAGAGTAGAAACCACCGGTATTGGCAAGTGGCCGAAAACATCTAGAAGCATGGAATAACGCGCATAAGCGGCTCCAGTAACCATGTCCGGAAAGACCTAGATTTGCCCAAGTGAAATGTAATTGTGATTCACGAAATGGTCTCGAACAACAGGATCGATTATACTATCGCTTTTAAATGATTTTGTGTTTTCTCATCGCGAGATCTTGTCGAAGTTTCGCAGACACAGTCCCTTCTTTGGCAGGCCTTCCATCCAGATGGGAACTCAGCACAACATCGGCTCATCCGTGCCATCCTTGAACCCGGCCTCGGCCAGGACCCCTGAACAACTAAGTGGGTAAGCGAGGTTGCACTTGTACCCTATTTGGACGAATAACTTTTCGTTCCCAATTCAAGGCGCTGCGAGTGTAACCGTCCCATCGAACTCCTCATCAAACTTACCTGGTGCAATAGGGCTCTACAACGATGACCCTCGCAATAGAGTTGCCCTCATCTTTCACGGAGACGCTTGACGAGACCTGGGGTTCTCACCTCATCTACCGACAAGCTTAGGCGTGGCCTCAGCGAGCATGACGGATCATCGCTCATATATTAGAACATGTAGAGATACTCTATAATACCGCCAATTGTTCCTCATAAACACTCAGAGTATATGGAATGGAGAGCAGTTGATCTCGACTACTCGTCACTGAAGAAGGAGCGACACGACCCGAATCGTATTAGCGCAGACTACTCCAGTATAAACTCGGGTTTTCTCATCCCCAATATTTCAGCTCTCTTGAATGTTCACCAAAAGAAAATAAAAGAGATGAACCTCAAAATAGAGTCTCGGGCGTTGATTATCAAAAGGTTCATGGCAATATAGTAAAATCACTCATAGACGCGAAAGCCAATGTTTACCGGCGTACCTATGCAGGTGCAAAAGCAACATCAACTGTCAGCTTGCAGACTTCCAGGAATCTAGTACCTGTACCTTGCAGCCTAGAACGCTGGGATCTTGAGGTTGCACACAGAATGCTGGAATCATCGGGGCCTTCCAGATGTATGGCCATTGCTCCTTCTCTGGCTTCTGGCTGAGAAATCCTTATGGTAACCTGACTTGCCATCGGGGGCAAAGGTTTGCTGGGCCGTGAGTGCTTTCCCTCTCTATATATTATGTCTTGCATCCCCTCTTGACTTTTGTCGGTGCATCTCAACGGTCTCCATTTCACTTTTTGCTCTCAAAACACTCACTTTCTGGGCATTCTTCTTGAACGTCCAAATCTCCCAAAATGTTGCACCTCAAGCTAATCGCTGTTGCTTCAACCTTCCTTGCTTTTTTTCCGGGTGTCAATGCAACTCAAGGACCTGCCAAACCATCCTGTGTGGATTTCACTCCTTACGTGTACGGCGGCTGCTACCAAAACCCTTCCAATGGCCCACATACCTTGCTCTTCAACTCCGATTTGGACTCGCAGAATATGACAGTTGAAAAATGTGTTGCTTTTTGTAAAGGCAATTCGTACAGATATGCTGGTCTCGAATATTATGGCCAATGTACGTGTGGAGCATCAGTCAATGGTATGAAGGTGGAGGAAAGTTTGTGCAGCTTTCCTTGCACGGCAAACAAAAATGAGACTTGTGGTGGTTCGAATGTTGTATCAGTGTACGGAGATCCGACATTCCCTACAGTGAACATTACAGATACCTCGGATTACAAAGCGATTGGATGTTATACAGAAGGGACATCAGGTCGGTCCTTGGTTTGGCGACAGGATCAAGTTCCTTCCGGCAGCATGACAGTGAAAAAATGCCTTTCTGCTTGCAAGGTAGGAGGATATGACTTTGCTGGGTAAGGCTTCCAATCCTTGTACTGTACGTTGAAATTATCAATGACTGACGACTTATAGTGTGGAATATGCTCAAGGTAAGAAGAACTCCACCGGGGTGCAAGAATTCGCAAGAGACAAGGGTTGGAGCCTCTACCGTCTTCGATTATGATTGTTCTACAAAATCTCAATTATTCTAGTTGTGTGGGTAATTGATTTTGTACGATTTCAATTGTTCTAGAAGCGTTGAGAGAATTCTAGATGTTGAGTGTCCCCAGACTATAGTCACGAATTCTTATACCACTGGGTGCCTTCTCCAATTTCAAATTATGCTAACAGACTTCAAGAGTGCTATTGTGGTGTGGTCCTTGGGAATGGAACCGTTCCAGCGCCAGCCTCTGAATGCAGCATGAACTGCACTGGAGACTCTACCGAAAGTTGTGGTGGTCCCTCAAGATTGAATCTATTCGTCGCTTCAGATCTCGAAAGCTCGGAGCCTTGCAAGGATGGCAGTGGCCCAACAACCTCCTCAAAATCAAGTACCGCAACGTCGAGTACTGTTCCTCCGACTTCCTCAAAAACGAGCCTTAGTACCTCAACTTCTTCCTCGTATTCTACTTCGTCGTCTGATCCTACAACATCCTCGACCGCGTCCCCAACTTCTTCCGCAACTTCTTCCTCATATTCTACTTCTTCGTCTGATCCTACAACATCCTCGAGTTCAACCTCAATCTCTTCATCTTACTCCTCCAGTTCCACATCATCATGTACAACAACATCGTCTAGCTCTGCTTCTTCAAGTGTATATACACCTCCATATACCCCACCTACCCCACCTACCACATCATCAACTTCGACCTCGCTATCTTCGACGGCTCCAACAACAACGAGCAAGCCTACTACACCGCCATCACCTTTAACCACCACCAAAACTACCCCTTCTCTTTGCACTTCGACAACTACAATCGCTCCCGCACCAACTTGCGAATATCAATGTGGTAACTGGTGCTCCACACCTCTTCCAGACTGGAATGATCAAGATTCCTGCTTCAAGGCACAAGCAAACTGTATTGTGCAGGTGACTTCCTGTCTTCTCCATGCCGGGTTCCCAGCTAGTCTTGATTGTTTGAAATTCTCCGGTTGGTGTCTATCGGTTCAGTCATATTGCTTTGACTTCTGCCCTGGCAGAAATTGTCAAAAATCTGATTGCAAATCCAAATACCCACCAAATCATCCAAACCAGCCAAACCCACCTGGTTCTGTCTCAACGTCGGTATATACTTGCCCAGCTACCAGCGCTAGCCCAACTCCCACCAAGCCTTCTCCAACGACGTCAACTGCAGTGCCGCTTCCAACAAATTCCAATATCTGTTGCCAACCGGACAATCCACCCAAGGGTTACGGCTCTTTATCCCCTGTGGGAGGTATCGCCTTACCATGCCTCACATGTAATAACCTGATGAGTGATTACAATGCTGGAAACCCATTCAAACTTTACCTTTCTAGTCAATCATCAGACTGTCCATCATACCCACGAGGAGGCCCATCCGGTCCCAATCAAGCATGCAAGGATGCTTGCGATGCCCAGTACCAAAGCTGTCAAAACACATATGCCAAAGGCTGTCAAAATAATGCTGGACCCCAGTATTCTGATTCCTACTCCGTTGCAACGAACAAGTGTTACAATCAATGGAAAGATTGTTATGCAGCAAATTCCAACGTCAATCCTTCTCCATCACGATGTGGCAGCTGGAACTCAGGATGGTATTAAATACAATGTGAAAGAGCTTCTGAGTGGTATTTTGCAAGAAAATAAATAGTCGACACTCACTTTTTATAATTGGAATTTGGGACCATTTTGGCGGATTAATGTATTTAGCGAGGGGGCGAGGGTGAGTCAAGGTTTGCGAGAATCACATAGTCTAATGTAATATTCTGGGACCCTTTCTTTTCGTTTGTGTGTTTAGATGATTCGATCACTCCCTGCGTGATTCGTCGATGGGAGTTGAGCATTGGAAATCCAACCTTGACACTAGATCCTCAAGCGCAAAGAAAACAGAGGGTTTTGAACAAAAAAGGCCTTCCATTTCCATCCCTTTCCATAATCAAGATCAAAAATAAAACAACACTTCACTTCAACGTAGACGCACATCACCCCATCTTCCTATTTTCCATCCTACAAAACATCCGTCACATTCCCATTCTGCACAAACTCCAACAACATCTTACTTAACTTCTCCCCCTGCTCAACAGGAATCCAATGGCCCCCCTCCTCAAATACCTTTACCTCATAATTCCTCAACCTCCCATTCCGGTTCTCCGCCCCGAGATCGGCGCGAGCGACGAAGTCCTTGCCTGCTAGTACGAGTAGCGTGCGGGTGTCGACGTATTTGTTTGCGTCGGGGACGGTGAGCTCGTCGGCGGCGGAGGTGTGTTGCATGATTTGTTTGTACCTGGTTAGGGTGTTGGTTTGGGTTTGTTATTGGGTGGGAGAGGGGAGAAGGGAAGGGAAATAAATACCAGTTCAAAGGTCCGGTGTACCCCCCTTTCAGCAGAATCTCGCTGTGTATCGCAGCGTCTTCTGCAGAAAGCCAGGGAGGGAATGGAACTACTTTATCAGAGAGGATCCATTCTTTTGCTGCGCCTATGGGTGCGAAATCGGAGATCCATAGTTCAGGAACTGTAGGGTAGAAAATTGAAGTTGCTGCGTCATGCTGTGTTTTTGGGTATTAGGTTCTTACTTCTCATCTTCGAATAGATATTACTGGTAAAGGGGATTAAACGTACATGAGCTTCTATGACTGAGGCGGCAGAGCTTTCATTGAAGAATTTCCAGTACCCGTAGAGGGAGTAGCCGAATCGTTCTTTGGTTTGGATGTTGAGGGTATCTGGAAGGGAAGAGT
>LT855409.1:2270242-2340512 GCA_900184765.1 Hymenoscyphus fraxineus
CTTTTGGGTATGCACGTCAGTTTGGGTGCGATGGTTTTAATCACTTGCAATTATGAATCAAAGAGTAAAGCGAGCATCAAGTATTGGAGGCATGAACCCAGAACACCTCAACAGAGAAAGAGTCAAACTGAAAGAAAAGAAAAGGAAAGAGTAACACAACATACTGATCATGCCCCACCCCCACCACACTCTCCAACCCCTCGTGCCCCAAAATCTCCACAATATGACCCGCCATCCTCTTCCACCGATAACTCTCCACATCCACAGGTTTATCCGTATCCCCATACCCCAACAAATCGGGTACTAGGACTCCATACCCTGCATCCGTCAAGTTCTGGATCTGGATACGCCAGTCGTAGCTGGAACTCGGGAAGCCGTGTAGGAGGAGGAAGGTCGTCATTGTTGCGGTGGTTGCGGCGATGTAGAGGTATGCGTATGTTGTTCCATCGTCGAGTTCGAGGAGTTTCCCCGGGTGCCCGAGGTGGGTTAGTGCCATGTTTTTGTTGGGTTTTTCTGGATTATTGATGGGAGAGAAGAGTGGTGAGGAGAAGAATGTTTTCCAAAGGGCCGTATTAAAAAGCGGTTTTTATATACATCTCTCTCTCTCGACATGCTTAGCATCACATTAACGAGGCATCGATGGTATCACCGAACGACTTGATTACTGCATCAAGAACTCTCCTTGGCAAACACAACATTCTAATTCGTCAGCATCGGACATAAAGCATATAAGCTTACTTTCAAGCATACCGTGCGAAGATCCTCATGACATTAAATCAAAGCGAAACAAACCAAATGGTGCGATTGAGCCCGGCCTTCCTCGCTTAATATAATGGGAGGGGAGGGGCTTGGCGTTACGCTTCATTACAAATGAAATATGGCGGACTACTATATTACGGACCGTTGCGGGATTTGGGAGGTAATATTCTAAGTGCGAATCAGCCATGTAAAAGGGACAAGTTATTTTGGATCTCCGTGATTATCATTCGCTGCAAATGCCGATGGAGATTCAGAGGCATGCAGTCCTGTAATAGTTGAGATCTAGTACCAGGAGTGGAAAGGAATCTTTAGTTACAATTGAGAAAGTGTGAAGTATCCCTTTGGACTGGATGGCGCCACAGGAATATAGCAAAATAGAAATTCTATCCGCACATCTCGCTGTAGTAAGAGAGGGGAGCACATTGCTCTGTACATGCTATCAGAAGTCACTATATTAAAACTCTAGTACAAGTAACTTGATTGTCCTATTTCACCTAGTATAATAAGAATTGCAAAGTAACAATTGTTTAAAACTATTCGTATAATTTATCTAGTTGTATAAGGTCTTTAGGATAATATTTTCATAACTCTAGTGTAGATAGAGTAATTACTGAGGCCGATAGCGCCAAGTGCCGCAAAACCAACTTTCGCACACTCTAGCGCTCAACTTGAAAAATACTACTACGAATAACAATATAACAAAAATAGATTTCAATTAACAGACTTTAAATATAAGATATACAATCGTAATAATAATAGAATTAACACCTAAAATCTATCTTTTACAAGTTTTGTGTTTTGGGGTAGTAACACCTAACAATTGCCCCTAATGACTAAGTCGATGACTAAGATTAGGTATAACCATATGATTTTAAACCAATTCCTATAACAACTTAATAAAAATAGATATTAAATATTAGGCTTTAAATATACGCTTTATAATTATAATAATAGTAAAATAAACATATAGATATTTTCTTTCTAATTAAAATAATTATTAGAAGAAAATATATTCTAAGTACATAGAAATACTAGATTACTAAGCCTATTACTAAGCGGATTACTAAGTTCTTTAACTAATCTTTAGAATATTTATAAGACAAATAAATTTTATTTCTAGCTTACCCCTATTAGCTATNCTTAAGTCTTATAAAGTCTTTTTAATATTATAGTCCTACTAGGTACTAATAAAAGTTTCTGCCTCGCGTCTATAAGGCAGAAAGTCTAGCGGGGACATAGCGGTAGCCGACCCTAGCCGGCTCGTAGATTTCTGCCTTACGGATGCGAGGCAGGAACCCCTAGTACAGCTAATAAATATTAAATTAAATTAAATATATTTTAATAGTAGTTCGTGTCTGTCTATAGTTATACAACTAGAATCTGAAGTTTAATTTTTAATATATATTTTTATTAAATTAATATAAGTGTTAGTATTTTTCAAGTTGAGCGCTGGAGGATGCGAAAGTTGGTTTTGCGGCACTTGGCGCTAACGGCCTCAGTAGTAATGCTTACCTCTCTTACCGTGCCAAAGAAATATCTTAATCCACTTATCTAGTAAGCGATCGAAAAAGGGGCTCCTAGTAGACAGAGTTTTAGCAGTAGTTAAACCACTTATTATTGCCATAACTGAATTCAAAGTATTTAAATTGTTCCATCTATCTCGAGTAACCAATGTAAATAACCAAGAAACTTAAAGCAATCACAGGAACTTTCCTAAAATGTTTGGGCTCGCTAACACTTGATCCAAACAATCGGGGACAACGAGGAAACGGTTGACTGCATCTTTCTTTTGTAAAATTCGAGGGAGGCCACAGAACTTAATTAGGTCTTGCTAGCACTCTTAACGCTCTTCTATTTCAACCACACAATTCTAGTAATTTGTTGCTTGACTCTATCTTAACAAACCAAAGTAACCCCGCTTCCTCAATCTTATCATATATCTAAAGCTACAAAACCCAATCACTTGCTCAACCTCTTCTCTTTTATAAAACAAGAAGCTAACAGGGCACAACAAACGATCCCGATCCCCGCCCCAAAAGCACTATTAACAGCCGCGCGATAACACCCCCTCACAAGAACCCTAACATCCGGATCCAACGTCTTGATGAAGTCCAAGTTTTCTCTCACTCTCCTCACAATCTCCTCAACATCCCTGCCATTTAGATCCTCCCTCAGCGTTGTCCTCAACCTCTGTTGCACAACCGTCGAAGCAATACTGACACCCGTCACACATCCAAGCGAGCGGAAAAGATAGGTGCAGGCAGTGGCGATTGCTTGATCCGCTGGATCCGCATTGGCGAGAACGGCGAGAAGGGTTGTAGTGACACTCGCGCCGATGCCAAAGGTTGCAATACAAACACCCACAATAATACCAACGGCTGAAGAAACAATCGCACCCGAAGTGAGGAAAATATTAATTGTCCCTATCATGCCGACAAACACCAAGAAAATTGTGAGGAAGTAATATCTTCCCGTCTTCTTCATATAAATACCACCAAACAGCGACCCAGCCACAGAAGCAAGCATAACAGGCACGAGCCGTAACCCAGCCGCAGTTGGAGAAAGTCCCTCGACGGCCTGCAAGTAAAGCGGTACGTAGAAGATCGAGCCCATACTAGCAGCCAGACCAAAGAAATTGGTGAGATAGCTAGCTACCAGAGAAGGATGGAAGATGACATGGCCCGGCGCGAAAGGATGAGAGGCAATTTTCATCTCAATGAGGACGAAAAGCGCAAATAGGGGAATGGAAACACAGCAAGGGATGATGGCGAATTTTGACTTCCAGGAAATATTGCTACCACGATCCATGCCTACGAGTAGGGAGAAGACGGCGAAGACGAGAGTGAAAGCACCGAGGAAGTCCACTTTCTTGAGTTTGGACAGCCAGTGGGAGTTTTCCGTCTTGGGGAGCTGGAGGAGGAAGTAGACTGCTGTAGAAGCCACAATGCACAGAGGGAATTGTCCCAAGAAAGCCCTGTGTAATTTAGTAACCCTTTTCTGATCCTCTTTGAACTGTATCTTACCATCGCCAACCAATTGAGTCTGCTAAGATACCACCCAAAGGTGCTCCAATGGAGGAGCCCAATGCGTAGACAAGATTGACATATCCCTGCCACATCCCTCTACTCCTCAGTGGCACAATATCACTAAGCAAGATACTGACTACTGTAGTCATCCCACCACCTCCGATACCTGCAAATGCCCTCGCGGCAACCAACTCATTTAGGTTTCGAGCAAGACCGCAAAAGAGACAGCCGATGCCGAAAACTGTGTATGCAAATAGCAGACATGATTTTCTTCCAAAGATATCACTCAGCTTTCCATAGAGTGGTTGGAAACTCGTGAGAGTGAGAAAGTAACTATAAATGTCAGTGTCTCCCTGGTAGTGAAAGTCCAGGATGCTTGATATGAAGGTAGAGAGACTAAGGCACTGGGGAATGAGAGCGTTCTTTCTCTAAGCAAATTTCAAGGCTCGACCTATCTCAGCACGCGAGAAAATACTTGAGCTCGCTTCTTCCCCTCTAGCCACGAACTGTCCACGGATGTAGAGTCCGCACAAGACAGGGTAAGACCTTGAAGCCACTAAGAGGGAAGGGACGACTCTCCCCACCTCTGGCAGTGTATGAGGCCCCTCCTCTCGCCCCCCCACGTATCACCTTCTTGACCATCTGCTTGGAAAACAAATCGCTAGGGAAATCGACTCACGCAGTAGCAATCCAACTCGTATTATTCAACGCATTCAAATCACTCCCCATCCTCGCATACGTACTCACAACCAGCGTTTGATCCATACTACTCAGCAGAATCTATAATTTCGCACCGTCAGAAAAGATTCATCACCATCACCTCTCCCCTTTAATACCACACAATCATCTCAGCGCGACTGTGCAAACCTCGCGAGTTCATCGAAAAAGGGTAGGTAGGTAGGTCAAGAGGAGGCATTTCTGCTAAGAGGACAGAAGAGGAGTAGAATGAAAAGGGGATTCATACCCCAATAGAAACAGCAGGAAACAACATGCCCATCTTGGCCATCATATCCTTTCGTCCCTCAAATAGGGGATTTTCAGTCTCATTCTCATTCTCCACCGACTCTCCCTCAGCTTCCTCATCCCTCCCACTCGTCCCCTTCCCATTCCCATTCCTCTCCCCATTGACAATGGAACTGTAGCTGTCTGGTGCACTTCCATTGGCAATCTCGCCATTACCAGAACCATTCCCAGTACCCAAAAGAGACGTCCTCTCATCCGCCTCGGTACCAGTCCCAGAGCTCGCCATCTCACTCACTGCTTCCAGACCAAACGTTATCGTTATCGTTATCCTCGAATCAATCAGAATACTCGTAGCTCAATCTAACCCCAATTCAGAAAAGAGCAAGGAAAGCAGGTATAAAACAACCTCTCCAATTTATCCGTATATAATATAACAATAACAATATCACAAAACAATCCACGAAGAAAAAAACCATCCACTCGTACTCGGCCGAAAAGTGGGAGGGAAACCTAAAGCACTTCGGCAGACGTCAAGAAAAGAGTGGAGGTGCTCTGCACCTCCATGCATCATAGCGCAAAAATCTATTACTTTGTTCCCGACGCCTGCAGCTTCTTGCAGCGTTCGCAGCGAGAGAATCTACGAGAGCTGACCGCATCTTCATACTAGGTATTATACTAGGCAGGTAGAAATCCACTCATCATCGAAAGAAGATCTACTCCATACCATTAATCTATAGGTAGTTTTGGGTCACGGAAATATGGCAGATCTCCTGCGGCAAACTATTTTGAGATGGAAGATATAGGTACCCTTCTCGAAAGCACGGGCTGCATCTTATCTACGAATTCCCTCACTTCCTCCACTGAGCCCCCCTCGCCCGCGTAGTAAACCCTCACAAACCCTTGATTAGTCACGTCATTAAACCACTCAAATGAAGAATTCAGCAAGCCTAGCGGGCAACAGTCATTACAATTCAAAATACTTATTCACATCCAGATAAAGAGTCCCACCATTCACATCACCATTTCAAAACCTCAAATCACCACTCAAAACCCCACAACTCACGAAAAATATACCTCAATTCACAAACTCCTCTCCTCTCCATGTGAATATAACGTCTTATCTGATTGAATAAAAGAAAGAAGCCACACTAATACAAATTTCGCAATAACGCGCAGCCTAAAATCCACCCATACCCTATGCACCAACATACGGATTTTCAAACCTCCCTAACGCCAGAAAAGTAAATGCCCTTGACATGTAGTCAGAAAAGAGTCGAGCCCCAATTGATGCCAAACTGGTAACTCCAACATCCATCTGGCCGGTTTGTACTCAAGAGACCAAATTTTGCTCGTCCCTTCCAATGTCAACTCTATCAAAACAATAGCTAGACCATTGCGGGTATCCATGGAAGTTCCGCACGTCTGCTTCCTCCGTTCAGGAATGAAAGAAAAGAAAAAACTAAAAAGCATATTTTTTATGTGCAGTAAAAAGAAAATTACAAGTAATACAGAAAATCGTACGTTCAAAAAGAACAAAAGCATTTTTTTAAGGATTTCTGGAGCCGTCTGGAGGCTCTGCTCTTATAAGCCGCGCCCTTGTACAACTAGAAAGCTGGTGAAAAGACAAAGAAAAGATGCGATAATGGGGCTCCCAACTAGTACTTGTTGAGAGACGACGAACTGATATCTGATCGCTTCATGGGTAGTGGTGGAGGTGGTTTCTTTGACCTGCTTGGTGGGGGTGGTGGCGGACCTTTACGACCATTCTGGGCAGGGGGCGGATTATTTCGACTGGCTACACTGCCGTGCGATGTTGCGGGGCTGACTGAACGTTCACCATATGACCGATCAGGACTGGTACTATTCATGGTGGAATCATCCGAAGGATCACAAAAGAGGTCAGCATTACCACTAACATTGACACGATTCGAAGGGCGCAGAGTTGCTCTCAAGCTGCCAAAGTCCTGGGTGTTGATCTTGCGTGTCTCCGACGTAGGAGTGGTTGCGCGATGAATTGTTGTAGGGCCTTGGAATGTGGATGCGCGAGTAAGAGTACTTCGTCCAGATCGAGGGGACTCATAGTCAGAATAGTCCTCGGGACTGTTAAGAATAGGGTTCGCTCGGGAGGACGAGGGAACTCGAGCTTGTGATCTGATGGAAGCGCGGACAGGCTCTTCAGGCATTGGCGGCTCATCATAACTATTGTATCGCTCACTATATTCGTGCGCAGTGTTGGCTCGGCTTCGTGGGGCGGGTTTTCTATGGTTTTGGGAAGATTTGGTTTGTCTGGTTTTCATTAGCAGTCGTCAATTACTTGGTAGCTTTGGCACACATACCCAGCAGGCCAGTCTCTCTTCAACTTCAATAGTTCCTCTCGACACCTATCATAGTACTCCAGTTCAGCATCGACAAATGCTCCGAGATCCGCAACGCTGTCAGCCTCGGCTTCCTTGATATCCTGCATTCGCCTGTATACATCCTCACTAGACTCCTCATATTTGGCCTTCTGGGAACGAAGTTCTTCCTCGACCCGAAAATCCTCCTTCTTGGCCTTTTGCATCTTAGAAAGGGAGGCATCGTAGGCAAGTCTGCGGTTCTCGAGCTTCTTTCTGGCAGCCTATGGAAGATTAGCAAATGCGTAACTAATTAGAAACGCAAAACTTGCCTGGTACTCCTTCATCATGGCCAAAGAACGCTCAAGAGATTCGAGCCATCCATTGGTAGCGTTTACAACATAGGTATCCTGGCATCTGCCAATTCTCTCGTTGGCTCTACCCATGCCTAGGAACCAATTAGAAAATTTGTCCTCGATATAGAGGGGGTGACGTACTGATGAGGCAATTTCCAAACTCAGAATCCGGCTCGAAATCTTCTCCATGTGCTATCATAGTTTGTCCCAGGTATGCAACTGGTATTGTCTTCTCCTTGTCTTCTCCCTCGTTCCGCTTCGAAAGTGACTTGACGTAGGATGTCATGGACTTATGCAATTTATTCATTCCTATCAAATGTTAGAGAAAGTGCATGATGATTATTGACGGAATAGAAGCATACCTTCGTGCCTAAGATCCATCTCCGTCTCCATGGCTTTGAAGTCATCGGAAACGTTTGTTTTGACCTCTCCACCCATCTTCTCCCCCGCCCATTGCTTGACCCGACCGAGTTTCTTGTTGATATTCATTGTGGCGAGTTTGTCGGTTCACAAAATAATCTGAGGAGATGTCCAGTAGTTCACAAGGAGCGATTCGTGAAAAGTGCCTTTCGAATACGGTGGAATGCCTGGTGTCGTCACAGGGAGAGATCTGCAAGCCACCTAATTTGGGTGTTTATCCAGAAGGCAGTTGATTGATCTTGGGACAACTATCACACTGGAGAAGTAGCAGAGGAGCGTGTTGGAAATCCTGGAATCGGAACAGATCCCAACAGTTATCAAGAACGGGTATTGCGATCCTTGTACAAGGGAAGGAAAGTGTTCCTAGTGGTTGTATTGTTCAAGTTTCTTTGGTGACGAGGAAGACAATGGCGAGGTGAATACGGAGTATCAAGATGGATATGGGAGAAAGTTGAGGAACGAGTGTAGATTGCAAGATCGGCGCTTGTTTGGGAGTCTCTGGATCAAGGTTTGGAGAGGTTTATGGTCGAGACGGCAGAAACGAGTGGAGCAGGCAAAAGGAAGGGTAGGCAGTAGTCAAGGTTGGGTTGCTGGGGACTGAGATAAGAAGAGTAGGGGCGACTCTGAACCGCGATTGACGGAAAGGAGGTCTAAGGTTTTTGGTTTTGCTTGGCAGGCGTTGAGTTGAGGTGGCCGACGGACACGAGAAAGGAGTTTATGCGAAAGGGAAGAGCGAGGGAGGGGAGGGGCAGGTGTTAGTGTATATTTAATCCAGGAGTCCAGGAGTCCAGGAAGGAGGCGGGAGGAATACATGCAGAAGTTAATCATTGGATATTCGGTCCATTGGACCATCTCATGTCATTGACTTTGCTACAGCAGATCCAGGACCAGTCTTTGTCTATTACGGTGACGGTGAGGTGACGGTGACTCGGTGTTGGGAGGGAAGTTAATGGACCTCAGGGATCGGTCGGTTGGCGGGTGGCTGGCGAGGCTGGCTACCGCTACCGCTACTGCTACTGCTACGACCATGAATATGTGGCCAAGTTACCCATGACACACTCATCCACTACTACTTGAGTCTTGAGCACTATCGCTGTCTTTCTCTTCTATAAAATGTGTTGGCAATCGTTGCTCGCTGGCTGAGGCACAGGATTGTAAGGTATGGTACTCGTGTGGTACGATATGGTATGGTATTTACAACCGAGTACTCCGTACAGTATTCCGTACTAGCAGGAATCCTCAAAGATGGCCGGCCTCCTTTCTTTTCCTCCGGCCAGGGGCACGATGCGGCAATGACGACGCGATGCGATGTCATTTTTGTTTCCAGATCCCAAACATCAACAGCCTCTTTTTCAGGAAGCGCGCGACCTCCGCAGAACCACGGCTCAAAAGTCAAACTCGGGCATCCAATCATCAACACCACCAATTCCCTCATTCTACAAGAGAATCACCATTCGGACCTTATAAATCTCCCAGGGAAGCGAAGAGTTGTTTGGCATTTCTGTCGGGCCCGCAGAGAACCGTCGTTGGCGCTCACGCAGCCGCTTCCTTAATATGCGGTCATTACCTTACTCGAGCAGAGCGGCTCTTACAACCAAGCACCTTCATCCGACCAGAACCTCTGAAACCAGCAAGCTCGAACCAAACAACCAACTTCACAATACCCTATTTTTAGCACAATCAACCACTCTTGCAAAGTGCAAAGTTTCATGCCAGAATATTAGCCAAACCCAATTGTTAACCACCCGCCTGACCTTCCGTTGTGCTGTCTTTTTCCTCGCCCTCGAGTTCTCGGGGCCGTGTCTATCGTAAGGTTTGACAGATAAGACTTCACCGCGCTGACCGCAGCTAGATGCCGAAGAATCAGGCATACGAAGTACCGATACCGGCTAAGCACAGTTCGTTGTGATCATTGGACCACTTGCCTACGATATTATTAATCGAGTTATAGAAGCAGGATTCTCCTAGCTGTTCATCGCTAAAATCTGGTCCCGATTTGCATACCAAGCCCTCGTAAACTCCTGAATACCCACAGCAGTTCGTCAAACCATATTTTCTTCAACGGAAGTGCGGGAGTTTAAAATATTTATATCGTAATGACCCGCCCATCTTTCTTGTCCACAAACACCCATTTTACCCCAGATTTGAATGTCCTTGTTTCTCTTGGCAATGCCTCATTCTTGCGACTTCCGATCTCAACTCTTCCAGATCATCTTACAGGTCACGTGTCTGGATAAATCCCGAAAGATCCGGATCTTCTTCGATGCTGTTTCAGATGCTCGTAACGATCGATGACCAGCCAGTGCGATGATCTGCGGATGATGGTGTGATTACAATTGCGACAGTTGGTGGGCTGTGCGGAAGCATTTTTAGATGAGCAGTTTTATGTAAATATTGAGACCCTTCTCAGTGTAACGTAATAACAACGTGGGATCGTCAGAAAGAGACATGCGAAAACCAAACTCAAATCTCACATCTCCTTTCTTATTCTCGAGGAAAATCCAAAAACACTTCATGATATACCAAGTAAAATGTAAAATGAAATTGCATCATCTCATCTCGCTTGATTAACTTTTTCCCATATTGCCCACCCAACACGGCCGCTAGGCGGCCAATAGTCTCGCTATAAATACAGCGCTTCGCTTTACTTAACCCTTCTAGAACATGCGAAGCGAGAATTCTAAAATATAAATATAAATACAAAAATATAAAAACAGAACTCTTCCTTTCCTTAAGCTTTTATGTCCTTGAATTGTGGGATACTATACTTGGAAGTAGTACGAGTTGCTCGGTTTTATTGGTTTAAATAGGATGGTATTTTGGGGTTTTCTTGATTACTAAGTGGATCTCTGATGCTTGGTTGGATCACGCCCGCGCTTAGGACGTGCTTTGTGTGGGTTTTTAGGAGTTATGATCTTATTGCGCTAGCATGGTGTGAGTCTTGGCTGACCGCCTCTTTTAGTTGTTTTGTGCGTCACTTTATTTGTTACCCTGTAGCTCCTTTTAGTCCATAAGGGGGGGTATTGTATAGATTTGTGATTGTAGTCTCTGGGCTTCCTCGCTTTCATGAATATGGTAATACTTTTTGTGACTCGGGTACTTGGTACTTGAGTCTTTTACAGTCATCGAATTATCGAGTCAACTCTTAGGTCTTGTTAGATATTTGCGTTGGATAGTCAAGAAGGTTATATATAATATTTGTAGGCGGCTGTTTAGAATCTCGAGACTTACAAAAAAAAAGAAAGCAGCTACTTCAATCATTCATACTATCACTACACAAAGGAGTAAATACTCCTACTGAACAAGAGTAGAAACACCCCTACTTCCGACAACGAATGCTCAAGTTCAACCAAAGCTCGAAGAATGATATTGGGTATCCTTGAAGACAAAAACAAGGAATCTTTCTCGCTTTGAAAGTAAATACGAATACATGTGTTTGTACGTATCACTATAAACGACCCTGGGATATCAGGACAATTATATTAGTTATTATTCTTCTATAGAAAGGGGAGAACAATTATACCCTTCAATCTATAAAGTAAGGTACGGGTGGGTATTAATTTTTAAATACCCTGAAATGAAGCTAGTGCGGGTAGTAAGTTAATATCAAATTTCCTGTAATAGTTGTGTTGGACTTTTGGTATCGTGATTCTTTATCCTGATTCCTGTGTACGTTGATAGAGTAATGACTAGGTAGGTCTCTTACTGTGTGATTCAGAAGAAATTCTCTACTCGGTGAGATGGAGGTGTCATTCAGTCACGCTTGTTGTGTGAATGTAATTAACAACGAATGTCTATTACTTAAGTAGGAAATGACTCTATCTCAGGTCATATGAGATTAGAGTGACTCAAGGATCTCAAGTTATTCGTATTTCTTTAGTCACTAGGTATGTTCGAGGTTGTGACTAGATGTAAGTGTATAGATAATCAGCCTTCAAAGATCAATTAAGGGGCAGCTGTCCATTCTCTTATATTTCTGAAGTGGGCTTCATGATGCTAATGGGATCCTTGATGTGCGGGTAGGTTAGTAAAGCAGGTAGTATGTGAGTAGGTGGATACTCTGTAAGCGTAGAATGGCAGAACAGGGAATGGGGAAAAGGAAAGCTAGCTTGTGGGTAGAAAGCTGGCAATGGATATCTGATTGTCGGTTCTCTTCGATTTCTGGATACCTGCCACATAATAGCACACCGAGTGAGTCTGTCAGCTAGCGCGTCCGCTAGCTCGCTCAGAGCTTTCGGAATAAAAGCCTGCTGCCCGGAATCACATCTGACAACAAATTTCAACGTAGTGTAGCAACCATATTGATACAGAAATAACATGGAATAGGGAATCGATACAATATTTACGTCCTATAGGGTGTTACTAAAGGTCTGTTATCTCATTTGGATTAAATTGTCCAGGTTGAAGAACTCTTATAAAAGGGTAAAATGCGTCTAGCTATAACAATTTCAATAGCGGCCTTGCCTTAAAACTAGCATGGAAGTCAAACATATACCGAACTATTTCAGTAATTGAAAACAGTAACAGAATATCAATTTTTATAAAAAATTGGAACATGGTCAGTCATGCAGATGACATGTGACTTCTATCGCGATTAGCCAAAGATTGCAAGGGATTGAAACTCGTACGATCCGAGGCTCCTTCTTCTCTTCATCCGTAATTAATCAGCTGAATTGGCTGCCACGCAGAGATGCAGCTCACCCGCGCAGCGAGATCGAATTCCAGATCCAGAAATGCGGATGACATATGCTACTGTATAAAAGCCGAGCTCTCGAAGAGTCAAACTCGATTTCTCTCTACATTTGTACAGTACGCTATCTCATGATTCTTATATCAGATTGGACTTACGGTGAGTAACATCTTCCCAATTATTTGTTTTATATGAGCAGAATACAGCCGAGTCCCAAATCTCTGGATCCGCACTCTATCCATCATAAATACCCATCTTGGCCAACTCCAAAATTTCCCTTCTAGAGACCCCGTGCAGTACCCAACATCACAAAAACATCAAAAAGTCCTCGGCACTTCTACCAGACACCCCGCCCACTGGCTGTTTATAAATCACGACTCTATCACTCGTCCACTTGATCGCCACCGGATATTACTTCTTTGTATCGATCCATAGCCAGGGTTACCATCGGCACTTACATCTGCAGCCTCTTGAGGAAGCTCAGTTGAATTGAGCCAACTGAAAGGCAAGAGGGAACAGCTGCAACGCCCCCATTATTGGCCTTGATGGAAATGAATCTTGTTACGCTATACCCCACAGAATTGATATGGCGTTGCACTGCGGCGAGTTTATGTCGCATCCTCAGATCTCTTCATTGTTGCACACTCCTTATAGGCTTGTGAGATCAGCCTGCAAGCGTCGTCTCCAGTTTTATATGAGATCAGATGTTTGGATCAGGTATATATCCGTGGTTCTTAAATTGGAGACCTGCGTTCGCGTCCAAGGTACTTAAAGCGAGATGTGGTCTTTTGCGTGGTTCGTACCTTTTCGCCCTCTGTACTCGCGACAATTTCTGGTTCTTCGAAGAACACCAAGGACAAGATGGCACCGATATCGAATCTCCTGGCCGCTCTCGCGCTCGCCTACGGATTTTGTGGATCGCTAACGTTTGCGCATCCCGGAGAAGCTCCCAAAGATGTACGAGCAATCGCAAGAGAGATCAAGCGAATGTCCGACGTGGCAGACTACCAAAAATCCGTGATGGAGGAATGTTGGGACAGTCCACATGTCCAGGAGCTCCAGCAACGAGCCATGGAACGACGAGCCGCAACCGTACAGCAGCTTCGAGAAGAGCGGGATCTTTTAGACAGTAAGGTTCTATTGGAAGATCTGAGAATGGGAGAAGAAGGCTGACTTGATAGCACCTATTCTGGATAAGCGTACTTTGGGAGATTTCAAGAAATGGGCCAAAACAAATCACAATAAGACAGGCAGTGGGATAACCCTCGCCTCACCGCCTTCTGTTCTCTTTGGAGCGAATGCATCATGTATCATGACGCCTGATAATGCTAATGGGCCATACTACGGTATTTAGTTTTATATTGTTTTGCGGAGGTTGAGGCAATTCTCTTTTTGAACAATCCCACTGGCTGTTTCCATATGTCCTGGCTCCCCAAATGGCCACTAGGGATAAAAAGCTAACTCAAAGATCTCAAAAAGTCAAGGGCGAACAGATCCGTAGCAATGTCCGCGAAAACCAAAAAGGCGTACCGATGCACCTAGAAATGCAATTCATGGACATCAAGACCTGCAAACCCGCCAAGGATGTCTTGGTGGACATCTGGTCCTGCAATGCCACGGGTGTCTACTCAGGTGTCTCTGCAGCAGGTCAGGGGGGACTATCTTCAACGTGGCTTCGAGGTGTTCAGAAGACCGATATCGACGGTGTTGTGAACTTCGACACCATCTTCCCAGGCCACTATTCGGGACGAGCAACACATGAACACATCATCACTCACGTCGGTGCAAAGGTTGAAGCAAACGGCTCCTATACCGGGGGAAAGATCAATCACCTCTCCCAGCTGTTCTTCGAGCAATCGCTTATTTCGGCCGTCGAAGCCACCGCGCCATACAACACCAACAAACTCCCCCTGACCACGAACGATGCAGATGGGTATACCGGCTACGCAGCCAGCAGCTCCTACGATCCTTTCCCGAACTACATGTTCCTTGGCAACAAACTTGATCAAGGGCTGTTCGTTTGGGCTTTGGTGGGCCTTGATCTGGCCGGTGATGTGGAAACTTATGCGCAGAACGCGGCGTATGTGGATGCCACTGGCGGACACAACAATCCGAAGTTCAACATGGGTATAATTGCTACACCACCACCGAACACGCATGGAAAGCGGGAAGAAGATCTTGAGGACGAGGAAGAGGAGATCTTGGGTGAGGAGTAGATTGGCATGGGGGTTGTCAATGAGATCTGGGTTGTGGTGAAAAACTTATCAAAGAAAGCATTTACATGAGTGCAATTTTATCTCTTCCTTCACAGCGTGACAACGGATTATTCGGGACTTTACAAATAAGCGACGTATACCCCCATATTCATGTCTAATGTGGAGAAGAAGAAAGTCAAGTGTGCAGAAGTGGCTGCGGTTATTCAGTCTGATGAGAATTCCAAATGCAAAGGCACATTCCGTTGACGATATCTGACGCCTCAGCCGCGCATACTGTACCACGAAAGGTTGGGTAACCTTGAATTTTCCATGAACTATTTGACCTGTCACCTAAAGTTGTTGATTTTTGGGACTTCAAGAACTCGATAAGTAGAGCCATTGGACTTGGCGTGGAGCCAGATCCACCAGATATACTATTATGAGCCGTAAAATGTTTACTGCTACTGTGATTTTCAAGAAAAGAGCGTGTTGAAGAATGTCTGAGCATCATTCAAATCCGCCGATCCGGGGATACAAGCATAGCCAAGAGCCATTAGGTGAGAAATGAGGATCGGTGGTAATATCATGATAAGCGGCACAGTATGTGTAAACAACGTAACCGGGCTCCCGGTGGACAAGAAAAGTAGCAGATATCTCTTTTATCTCATCCTAACTTAACTAGAAACCACTATATTATATTATCTATTTAGAACAATTAAAATGATTTATCGAAAACGATAGCACAATAAGGGCAATTGTTCTAGATATTTTGAATAATTTAGTACTTGGAATTAACTTACGCTAATAGTTCAAAAAAAAAAAAGAATCTCTGCCACTTTTCTTGTCCACTGGGAGCCGGGATAGAAAACATTTCGAGACGTTAAACCGCGTACAGGAAGGAGAAACATCGCGAAGAGAATCGTAGAAAAAGAAAGTGAAAGTAAAAGAAAAGGGTGGTGGAAGTAAAACGGAAGTTCTGAGGTGCATGTATGATCATGTATGAGGTGTTGAAGATTCTTTTTGATAAGCGCGTTTCAACAATCTAAAGACTAAACGAGTGAGGTGCATGTATCCACAAGAAATCATTTTCGTTCCTGAGATGGGATACTCTCCTCCAAGACTACAATTGCCACACGCCGTACACCAACGCTGCTTTACCTACAATTTGTAAGTACGATCTAGATAAAAAGAAATCGGTGACGAAAGTTCAGAGCAAGATCTTTTGTGAGAAGACGTGGTTGACCACTGCGGCAACAGTCTTCGCAATGTACTCAATGTCCTCCCGAGTGGAGACATACGTTGGTGCAATAATAACGTGATCTCCTCTCGTACCGTCAACTGTGCCGGTTCCCAGGTACAAGGCTATTTTGAAGTCCGAGATCGCTGTATCATGCACCACTTGTGCTACACACCGCCGAGGGTCGAATGGCTCTTTGGTTCGCTTATCCTGAACAAATTCGATACCCCAGAAGAGCCCCTTCCCGCGGATGTCACCAACATTCGGATGCTTTCCAAGATGCTCTTGTAAGCACTGTCCAAGGTATTCTCCCTGAATTCGGACATTCTCAACTAATTTATCTTCTCGCATAATCCTCTGTACCTCTAGTGCCGCAGCTGCTTGAACGGGCATTGCTTGATATGTTGATCCGTGAACAAATTTCCCACTGTGTAGTCCATTGACGATCTTTTGCGAGATGAAAACTGCTGCAATTGGTTGATAACCGCCCGCGAGTCCCTTGCCGACCGTCTGGAGATCGGGTGCAACGCCTTCCTCTTGCCAAGCATGCAGGGTACCACAACGCCCCATCCCACTCATAACCTCGTCCAAAATAAAGAGTGCGCCATGCCTATGACAGACATCTCTCATGGCTTTGAGATAACCAGGAACGTACGGAACACATCCTAGCGCGGCACCCACTACGGGCTCGCATACAAAGGCAACGACAGTATCGGGGCCGAGTTCTTGAAATTTCGCTTCCAGTTCAGCAGCCTTCTGGGCTACGAAGCTTTCGTTAGACTCATTGGTTTGCTGGCGGTACGCATTGCACGCGGAGACTCGGTGGACATTCATAAGAAATGGTTCAAATGGCGCTCTACGAGCTTTATGACCGGAAACCCCAAGAGCGCCTATTGTGATACCGTGATATGAATTCTCTCGAGCGATAAAGTTAACTCTTGGCGTATTTTTATCTTGCTCGTAGAAGAATTGACGGGAGAGCTTGACACTGGCTTCCATTGCTTCGGAACCTAAAAGGCGTGAGCTTAGAAGTGCCGGAGAGAAGAGGAGTCAAGAAGTGACCACATACCTGAGCCAGTCAAGTAAACCTTGCTCATAGCACCCTGTGTTCCATTTATCAACTCTTCACACAATTCATTGACTATATTAGAGGTCCAAATTGAGGAGCAGAGATAAGTGGATCCAGTCATCACTGCGGCATATTAGCACGTGCTAAGAATTCAAGAAAGGAACCGTATAGGAAAATTGCATACATTGGCGAGTGATGGCATCGATCACTCTTTGGTTGCCATGTCCTAGACATGACACAGCAGCTCCACCGGCGGCATCTAGAATAACACTACCATCTTCGAGGGTGAGAAAATTGCCCTTGCCTCCAGTCACGATAGGGAATGATTTCTTGAGGTCTCGGGTGAGGTGTGAGTTTCTCTTTATGCCCTTGCTGACGTTGATATGGCCATTGGAGGCTTTGTGAAGAGACAAGGAAGTCTCTTGGTTATCCGGAAGTATGTATGAGATAGCAGAGGGAGCCATGGCGGAGAAGAATCGTCGCAAGTATGGTAGTAAGATATTGCAAAGCAGGAGATAAGTATTCCAAAGGTCCACAAATTTGGACAAGTTGCTGAAGGTTCTGGTCTGGCGTGCGTGGTTTGAGATGAATAGGAAGACAAAACCTGAAGGGGAAGGCTCCCTATTTATACTCAAAAAAAAAAAAGAAACAACAGGCAGTTGGAAGTGCGAGTCAGAGCCAGACTCACGGCTTCTCTTGAGCATCGGGGACCATCTTAACCGATAAAGGGTGTGCCGGGACGGCTATGATTGATTGCTCTTCTTCGCACTCGAGAGCTGTACAGCTTGCCAACAAGAAGCTGCATGAGGTAGGTGCGTAGTAGGAGCAACTAGACATGAAGTGTTCAGAAGTAGTGGATCCGTGGAAGATGGGATAGGATGAACCAACGGAAGTCGGGCGAAAGAAGGAAAGAGATAGCGGTTGGAGCTAGTCCAATATACATCATAGAGCGCGAGCTCAACCACTCAAAACAAAAAGAGAAAGAGGCTAGAGATAGAGGGTGGAGAGCCTTTGTGCGGTACTATCATCGGAACTAGTTCGCCCTACCCGCGAGCCAGCTACGATCACCTAAGTACTACCCCGCCATCGCGAAGGGAGTGGGTTATAGGAAGAAGGTATACCTTGAGGCCCAACACGGAATATTGTTTTCGAGGCTCCAAGGGTCGTCGGTTCTTTGGCGAGCGGCAAGGCTCTCCCATGATAGAAGAGTAGATCGGGGCTGCCCAGATATCCGTGGTGCATTCAGAGAGTGAGAGGGGGAGAGAAAGAGGGCATCGCCATGTTCCAGAGGGGCAGGTCAACGTGGAAGAGGCGGTGCAACCTTCGTCTCTCTCCTGCGATCTCGTCATGCTTGTACCATGTTCTTGAATCGAAGTCACAGTATCGCACCCGCTCGCCTTGCGTGGCAGTAGTCGTATGCAGCTGCAATACCATGTTCGTGCCCATGTCCATGCCTTCCGCATCCTCAAGTTGCTGTTGGTGGACAGGCGGGCGTCAAGATCATGGTCTAACAGAGAGATACCAAAATGCTTCCATGCCATCGATATCGGCAGCTTCCAGTCTGCAATGCACCTCTCTACTTGGAGGTGACCGTGGCCAATGGAGAACGACGCCTGTTTTGGAACGAAAAAGGATGTCAGCGGATGTGCTTTCTGCTCGCCCTGGTCGGTCGTGTTGACCGCTCCGAAATCCAGTTCATCATATGCGAGTATCATATGCGACTACCGAGGAAATTGGAAATGGGAAATTCCTGCCGCCCACAGACCAGAAAATGGATATGTATGGCACTAACACCAACATTAAGCGCAAACGGCCATCCTCACGCTACCTACTGCCCACTACCCACTACCCGTTACCCACTCGGCACTTCGGCTTCCATATGAGAAAAGGGGTCGTCTCCACTTCCCGAATCTGAGATGGAGAGCATGAAATCTGGAACAGCTGACCGGAGATGGTTGAGAGGCTCGTGAGAGGCTCGTGGCTGCGCTGTGTTGCCATACATCCTTTGTAGCTTCATGACCCCATCATCCATGAGCTCGAGCCGAAATAAATCAGCCCCCGCGCTCGCTGTACAGTACTGGAGCCTGTCATATGTACGTACAAGGTACATACTCGTGCGTTACTGTACGGTACATATTCCGCATCAGATCTATCAACCGCCCGCCCAACCAGGATCCAGGAACACGATACATCTGGATGACGGGTCCTTGGGTTCTTCCATCACCAGGTCTCCAAACGCCTTTCACGCCGACAAGATGTTGGGCCTTGGGGCCTTGGCAGAGAATGGGCACCTATCACGGATCATCGTACTCAGATACTCTTGTTTCGTGCATGAAAGGAACCACAGTACCTCCGGCTCATGGCCAGCTCGATGAACGCAGCCACGTACGAGTACTCGATTCCCGCTGTCAACCTAACATGAACCAGGTATCCGGTTTGTCTTGTCGTGATCTGATCTGACCGACTCGTTTTCGTGCCTGATCATTGTATTCCATCGAGAACTGCTTCTACGAGCTGCTAACGCTCCACGACATGAGGGAGGTCCAGCAGTTAACCGAAAAGCTCCATACATTCTCCTTGACCGGGGGCTAAACTTGTCGAGGGCTCCAAGCCACTGCAAAGATGCGGAAAAAAAGGCCGAGATTCATATGTCGTGGGAGAACACACTGCTTTTCAACACTTGAGCACTTGAACTTTGATAAAACCGTTAGGAATTTGTGTAGCCACGACCAGTTCGATCATGCAGCAACAATTGCTTCGCTTAGATCTACTCGCAATCTAGGGGGCGGGCCTGTCGTACACATAGGCACAACATGCAAAACGCCAACAATCCGGGTTGTTATTTGATGTTTGTTTAAAGGATTTATCACGCGCACCAAGGTGGAAACCTGCAGTAGAATTCGGGGATCAGTAATCCCATCATGCCCTCTGGAGTACTTCCTCCGAAGACAACACCGCGATAACATTTGTTGGGTGTTGTATCCGAGACACAACAAACTCGTTTTTCTTGATGTATTCGAGATCCGCCGTAGGAGTACTGCTTATGATTCTTTTTGGGTCGCTCCTATGTACACAATACCTGTAAAGAGAAAGCTAACAATCTTGACCCGATACTATGGATGTATCATTATGCTCACGGCCCGAGTCGGCATACCGAGCTGCCTTCTTCGGGCTGGATACAAATACGGCTTTTCAATGCTCGCTATCAAGCTGTTTGGATTTCAGGTTGTTTCAACGACGCATCGTAGTCATGAGATTTCAAAGCGCTCAAGTACACTGGTCGATGCACAAATGGCTTCATCAGTCGCTCGCTGACATGATCCCCAGATTGGAAGGATACCCAAACTCACCAACAGCTTCCGTTTCCAGCCATCACCATATAAAGAAACACAACTTTATTAACTAAATTCTTGGTAATATGGACAGGTTCCATTGCCTCGTGTGAGCTACCTCGACCAAAATATCAATATGTGAGTATGAGTAGTATGTTCCACCTTGGATTGGATACTTCGCTAGATGAGCCTGAACTTGAAGAAGGCTCTCATCCTCATCGCCCAATAGTGAGTTACCACCAAGTATACGGTATCTCTTCCTCATAGAAGGTTAGCTAAGCTCGCTGATATGACCTATATGCGAAATGGGTTCTCCAAATACACACAATAGCTAACCAGCCCAAGTCAATTCAACCACTATTAGGGTCTATGCTTGAAAACCATGTTTCCTTGGGGATCCATCCAGCGGACCCACGAAAGCACTGAGCAAGAGAGGCTCGAGAGGGTGTGGCAAGCCGTTCAAACCGAAAATTACTTCGTCCCAGGCGAAATACTTCGTAAATGTAGGTTTTTCAGGGGGGTTTTCCCTGTTGCTGACCTTAGCCACCCTAGCAAACCTACATTTATTTCGCCTGGGACGAAGTAAACACCAATTATGACAGCTACATTCAGCCGAAGCCCTCCGAGTTTGTGGTCAAATCTGACATAACTATGCAAACACCAGTTAACTACGGCGGTTCTCAATTTCTATTTGTGCATTTCTGAAACCTGATTCAGATCAACTCATCTCGAAATCTGAAAATTCGATCGGGATGTACCGACGAGCGATCCCCATTGGCAAGCCTCACTCTACGGGCGTCTGTGTATCTACATAACGAAGGCAGCCCATATTATGGAACATGGATATTATCCTGTAGTCCCCTGTCCGTTAAGTGCCGTTGTTGTCATCACCGGTATTGGGTGTCCATCCGGCTTCGGGGGCTTTCAACCGGCAATGATTGTCTGAAGCTGGGGAAAAAACAAGATGTCTCTGCACGAATTGGTCACATTTCCATGGAACAGTATTCTTCTCAAATAGATACTCGTATTGGGAGTCAAGTAATGGCATGACTACGTGGCGAAGCATAGGAGCAGATGTATTCTTTCGGCTCGTACGATCCGCTCCGACTCTACCATCTGCAACTCCTCTCACCATTTACCAGTCCTCAGTGATACTCAAGACAAGCCGTCCGGTTCTCCAATTCGTGGGATTTGAATCACCATTTGCCAGACCATGGAACAACGCGCGACAACATATCAGGACCAAGCTAGAAGAGACCAAATCACAATGAAGACCACGCCACCCACAACTATGGCTATGCCGACATCTGTAGGAAGCTCAGATGGGAAGGCTTGTATCTCGAATTCAGCCCAATCTTCATGTATAATATGCATTGACTAGATATGGACTTTGTCACTTTCCGTTCTGCTGCCACTGCAAGCACCCGATTCTGTGTGCGCGAGACCCATGCCTGCGGCGGGCCGCGCCTTTGCGATCAGTTCTTCAGCGGATAATGTTCGTGCGAGTTTCCCTCCCTGTAGATCCTCCATTGTGTAGCCCTCTGCAGGTGTGTGATTCATGTACTGGGCTGACTCTCGATGGCAAGTCACGAGGTTCACTTCGAAACCAAGACTCGTATGAAGCACGGTTCATCACGAATTGATGCGGGGTGAGGGGTCTAGATGCCCAATATCAATGTGTAGCATGCACCAGGGCAATATCGTCACTTCATGTATACTGGTGTAAAAGTTGAATGTATATTGTCATGTGACAAGTGAAAACCAGCCTTGAAAGTTTGCAGATGAAGGTTCTGGATGAGTTCAACCTTAGGCCAGGCCCGGGTCTGTGAGGACAATAAACAGTAATTGATTTCTTTCTGAGGTGCTGCTTGTGAGTAAGGTATATCAACTTGATTGACCTAAAAAAGCAACTGGATCCGCGGAGTCAGGTAAACAGGGACTGTAATACAATCGCAGAATTTGAATTTTCAGGGGGACACGAAAGATGTACAGCGCTGGCTTACTGTACTGTGTAGGTGAATCTAGAAAGCTAGATGGGTGGATGGACAAGGAAATTTTTGAAAGCAGCCACCAAATTTGTTGGTCCTACCTAACTCTTTTTTAGGCAATATGGTTAGGTCACTCTTCGGAAAACTTAGAAGACTAATAATAAGATTAGTGTCTAGAATGAATAGTGTAATTTGTCCCAAAGACCAGGAGGAAAAAAGTGGTGAAAATCCTGCCGCTTTTATCGTTTAACTCGAGGCGAGTGGAAGGACTTCACGGTTGAGCCTCTTGTTATCTTGCTGGTGTTGGGGCAAATTACGCGATGTCACCACCCACCAAACTATTCTGTGCCAAACACTACGACTTTGAGACATTCTAGTCAATTCCAAAATTAGAAACTTCCTCTAACGCAAAGGTTTTATGATGGACAATGCGGTATTTTCTCGATTTCTAGAAAGATACCAGTCAAAGTTCTTTAGTGTTATGCATTGGTAGCCATGAGACTGGATCATTGCTTGTTTTTCGATGTCTTGTCAGAGCTTAGTTTAAAGAATGGAGAGTCCGAGCACCCTGTCCTCCAGTCCAAACTTCGAGATTACTTGAATGTACCGTAGGCAGTCAAAAACTTTCGGACTGATTTTTACAATGACAATCAATCTCAGGTCAAGCGGGAGGAAGAGACCTGTCCGTTAGTCTGTCCACACCATCAAAAGTCGTGATACTAAAAGTCTAGCACAGTAAAATTGATTTTTGTAGTATACCTAGGTTAGGGTTAGCAAGAAATAGAAAGCAACAGTTATCGCCATTCACATAATGTCTTCGGTAGTGCGACGCTTGTAGAATAGCATTGCTTAGACATAGGTTCGTTTAGAGTAGTGACTCTCTAATAACATACGGAGCGTATAGTATGAGGATAAATGGCAACCATGCGGAGTACACAGATAAATATTATAATGACGGACAAGAAAATTGGCAAGAACGTGCTAAAAGTGTCCGTCTCGACTAGACTCCTTATTTACGGCTAGATTAGAGGAAGCTCGGCTCTCGGGCCAATTATGGTGGTGAATTGTGTTATTTATGACATGGAGGAGGTTGGGTGGTGGGTGGCCAGAGAAAGTAAATAAAGTCGGCCCCCACCAGCCTATCACAGGGCCAGTAGATTACAACCCACCTGCAACCTTCCCGCCCTCACGAACGTTTTTCCAACTACACAAACCCCATCCAACACCTACGCATCCGCCGACATCTCGTATTCTATCCATCGCATCCTCACCAGCGCTCTTCGTGACGCGCCTCTCGCACCGCTATCGTCCGGCAGACACAGTGCGCAGGGGAAACAAGGCCATTGTCTCAAGACGCGATTTTTGACCACGCGAAATCAAGCTTTCGAAGCCAAATCACATCAACAATCGCACACAACGCCCGCAAATAAAGGAACCTACAACCACCACCAAAACGCAACTGAGGGGGAAACAGGACGGTGATTGCCACCCTGATTTCAGTCCTCAGCCAGGCGCAAGATACAAGTCGGATCCGCTCCGGCTTCCCGCAGGCGCTCTTTTATTCACTCTGATTGTGTCGCAAAGCGCACATCCTCGATCTTTCTTTTTGCGCTCGCGCTTGCGCACACAAATACACCTCGAAGACCCCGCCCGTTCTCCTTCTTCCACTCATCGATACAGTTGTATGCGCCACAGGCATTCATCATCCTGTATCTGTAATCATGCCGCCATCCACAAAGCGTTCTCAGAGGTCGCGACGGGAGGCGATTAATAATGTCGACGTTCCCGATTCATCCCCCTCAAGACCCGCGAAGAGAAGAAAGAGAGTAAGTCCAAAAGCATTCTGCCGGTTTCTCACTGCATACTAATTCGTATTTGAAAGGTTGACGAGCCACTTGAGGACCCCGCTCCAGAGCCAGAACCCGCAAAACTTCCCCTCGATAGATCAGGTGTAAATATGATTGACGAAGAGTTGATCCAAGCCGTCGTCCCCACTCTTCTCATGCCACCACACTTTGTGCAAGCAAGCAAAGACCACGATAATGCACTATATGAGATTCACAATAAGGAAGGGGTCCAGGCATATGCCAAACTTGCCGCAAAGGGCTGGACATTTTACGTCAAGAATCTGAATAATGTTATTGGCCGTCCTCCAGAAGGTGTCGCATCGGGCTCACAAACACAAGCCAACACTTTGCCAGGAGAGTCCGTAGGCCATGACGGTGTTCATATTGATCTGGGACCTAACAAGATGGTATCTCGGCTCCATGCTGAAATCTACTTTGACTCAGACTCTGAACGTTGGAACATTCATGTTCAAGGTCGAAATGGAATCCGCATCAATGATAGCCCCTGTCGGAAAGGCACCAGAGCACCACTCATCAGTGGCCAGGTAATTGAGATTGGAGGTGTTGAGATGATGTTTGTTCTGCCCCAGGAGGAAGGGAGCTTAAAAGTCAGCAATAAGTTCCTCGCCAGAGCTGGACTTATTCAACCTGAGGATGATATCAAGGGCGAAGAAACCGAACCAACCAGTCCATCGCAGATGTACTCAGCACAAGTACCCCGCGGCTCAATTGGCTCTGGTCCTCTGCCAATTGCTCCGGCACCTCCAAATTATCAACGCCCAGGCACCCCTGTCAGTGCACGAACTAAGCATCCTTACTCTATTGGCAAATCTCCAGCTTATGCTGGTGGTACAATGCTAATGAATGCTGATGATGTGGACTTGAGTTTGGATTCAAATCAACACATCAAGCCTTCTTACAGCTATGCCCAGATGATAAGCCAAGCTATTCTCGACACAGAGGATGAGAAATTGAATTTAGCCGGAATCTATCAGTATATCCAGGAGAAGTTTGCGTACTATAGACATCAACTTGGGGGTGGATGGCAGGTTTGTAGCCCTCATTTTCTCACACGGTGTATTGACTAACTTTTGGTAGAATTCAATTCGACACAACTTGTCATTGAACAAAGCCTTTCACAAGGTCGCACGTTCAACTGACGAACCCGGAAAAGGTATGAAGTGGTGTATTGTTCCAGAGGTTCGAGATGAGATGGCCAAGAACTGCGTCAGAGGTGGTCGAGGTGGCCACAGAGGCTCTTCTGCTCCCGGAACTCCAGCCAACCTCAATAGCATCCCCCGAGTCTCCAAGAATGGCGAAACCGGCTCCACAGTCAGAGGTAAGCGAACGTCACGATCTAAATCGCCTCCATCTAGTGCCCTTCATGCCCATGGACCGCAGTTCACTCCTGATCGTGGTGGACGACCATTGGCACAAGATGACCTCCCTGGCGATGGAAGTCCGTTACCTCGACATCGAAGAACCAACAATGGTGCTTTGGGCCTCTCTGGAAACGCTCCTGGCTCTCCACCGGCACTCTCATCGTCTTACCTACAGGAGGAAGCTGGTTCAATGCAAACTCCAGCACCCCACCGTGTAATTCCCCACCTGGCACCACCTAGTACAGCCCAACGACCAAGTCAACACATGCCTACCAGTTCTCCTGCACCCTTCTGGAAGTATGCTGATATCGGTACAACACCCATGAAGGGTCCTGCTTTTGATGCCAGTCCTACCAAAGGAGGTGGCGATCTTGGAGTCCCACCAAGCAGTAGTCCTCCCCCACCTCGCCGTGCTGCCGCTATGAGTCCTACCAGAGATGGAAAGCCTGGAAGACTCGTAGCAATTGAAGCGGATGAGGCTGAGGATGATGAGGAAGAGGGAGGATTCGACCTATCAAGGTAAGGCGATCTTGACGATTTATTGCTTACTATGTCCCCCACTGACATCTTTTACAGAGGCTTTCAAAGCATTGGCTCCTATCACGCTCCTGTTGGCAATGGCGTTTTCGTCTCTCCACCGACCTAAGAGAATTGTCCATTTTTCGCCTTGTTTTGGTATCTTGTCGTGACACTAATTTTATATTTAGATGGAGTTGCCGACACTTCCGCTTTGGTTAATTTGATTGAGCCCATCGTTGACAAACTCTTAGGATTACGTCCTCAAGCTGGTCGGCTCATTTAACCGAAAAAAAAAAAGACAAAACAAGAGAGAAAAACCAAGAAAAGAAGAAAAAAACTTTGATTATAGCATAGCGAAACTACGGTCGGGGTATTTTTGACGAATTGTTCCTGTAATGGTGGGAATCTTTCTGTACTGGTGGGAGTTCGCGTTTGCTGCAGGGATATGAAAACACGGAGTTGATTGCTTTGCACTCCTTTTGGAAGGACTGTATTCTAGTATCTGGGAACAGACGAATTTCGGGCTTTGAGTGGTTGGTTGGTTGATTGATATGCTAGTATGTCTCTGCCGAATGAAAACGTTGCATTAATCTACCTACTGTGCCTCGATATTTGCTATGGTGTTGGTCTTGATGCCGATTGGTGTATGAGAGATCATGATTGTTCTGAGACACCTGGTATTTATTTCTATTCACACAGCTGGGACCTAAGGCTCACCTATATCCTATTAAGGTTTCTTCGTTCGGGGTTTCACGGGTTAAGGAATCATGAGGACCCGTTTTTATGTGCTGGAGACTGAAGTTGCCGTATTGGATTTGATGCGTACGAGGGGTTTACTGGGGGGTGGTGGGGGGGATATTAGCTACTACAACTTCGAACCAAACTATTACGCTTGGGTAAGTGTCTAATACGAGTAGCTGATCGAGAACGAAAAGGCTGGCATGTCTTATCAGTACTAGATTGAGTAATACTCCTTGAGTGCTGAGCTACGTCTTTTTATGCTGTAATTTCGCCTGTTGTGGTATGTAGAGATTTTGGCGAGTCTCGGTTCGGTTTAAGGGGAGATGCGAGGTTGGATTGTTGGGAGGGCATGGATTGAGTGGTAGTACGGGTCATGAATTAAGTCTGCTTGTAATTAAGGATGATACTCTTCTTGAAATTAGAAGAAATGAACTTGATGATGGATCGCAACACCGACTCGCTATCCTCGCTTAGCAGTGACAATACTAACCCTTGATCCCCTGAAATAAGGTCTGGAGTCCTTCTTTCTTGAGCACGATTGGACGGGAAGAAACTAATAAAGGTACGAGTATTTATCCTGGTTCCAAATAAAAACAATTGTTAGCCCAAGTTGGTTACTTTAGGAATACTAGTATCATAAGTTCTTGAAGTGTGTCTGGAGTAATGATTAGACCTCTTACACTTTTATGCGCTGGAGCTGTGTAGTGTAGGGAGATAGAAGGGGAGTTGTTGATTAGTTGGGTTGGAAAGGTGTTCATTGTTCTCTGCTTTATGTGAGGTGTTGCGGAGGTACTTGAGATAACGACTCTGCGTTGACTGCTCTTGCGGCCTCTGGGCCTATAGTGGATTCGTTCTTTGGCACGGAGACGAAGATATTTCCTGTTATGAAACCACTGTACGGTTAAGGTCTGAACGTCTTGTATTCTGGCTAGATTGAGTTGACGATGTTAAGAGTCATCTTGGATTCTAGCTCGCCTTTCGAGTAATATTTACAAACTCATAGGAGTGCAACCTATGAAGTTATGATTCTATGATTTAGGAAGACCGCTCTACTGAAGGGGGAAGGGTAGAATAAATCAACTCAATCTTGGCTTTCTCAAGGTGCGATACACAATTCGAGGACTGGGAGCCACTCGCTGTCTATTCGTGAAGCGCTGAAGCCTAGATGAGCACCGAACACCCCTACTACCTCCACGTGCACCTCTACCATCACACAACTCGCGCCTCGCTTAGAAGCAAAACAACACCACCAACGCGACAAAAAAATCCAAAAAAACTATACAACCTCAAAAAGCCCTCCAAACAGAGCCAAAAAAATATTTTCGAGCAGCAAAAGAGTTCATACCCGCCCGTACTAAGTCTCTATTTACCCTTGTCGATACCAATTCCAGTCGTGCTTTTCCTTCCACTAGGGTAGGGAGCGTTCCACTTTACCAGGTGGCCGAACTGGTGGCGCCCACGCCGGAGCCCATTGGTGAGAGCAGGAGGTCTTATTTGGGCTCTTCAAGAACATGGATGTGTGGGGGTATGTGGTGGACCCACTTTGGTGAATTCGCGACACTCTTGCATCTGGGCCGTTGGCCATCTTCATCATCCTCAGCACCACCAGGGTCGTTTCTGCCTGCGTAGGACTTACTCAGATACCTCTCCTTCTCGACTCGGCTAAACCCCCTCCAATGTCTCACGAGGTGCTTGGTGTAGCCCCAGGGGCACTGCCGTGGATGCCAGACTCGCTACGCGCAAGTTTGGCTATTCGTGTTTGAAGGCCAGAAGAAGGCAAATATCAATCCGGAACTTGGTACAGGATTTCGCGGGGTAGATCTTGCGTTATGAAGGATTGTGGAGGTGGTTGACTTGGTTACGAGGGGGCCTATAAGGTGTGATTACCTAGTAATACCGGAAAGCACCGAGAGAGGCGGGGATGCATTTAGCTACCTGAACCCCCTCAGATCGTTCTGTTTTTGTTGGAATTGACGTAGGCTTAAGAGTTCAAAACTTAGGAGTTTTAGTTGAAGAGAGCGAGAAGATATCTTATTACTGCTTTGCTCTCGATTAGCAGGCTACTCATCTGTCATGGATAACTTGAAAATTCTCCGCACCGTTTCTCTTGATCAGATTTACGGAAGCCACGATTCCACTATGAGCCTCTGATCTATTCTGTCTAGTATTGTTTCTCTTCCCATTGAACAGCAAGCTATCAACAGAACAAGGAGGAAGAAATAACCTCCTCGTGCCCCGTGTCAAAATCAAAATCAAAATCTTGAACTTTGACCACAAAATTTTTAAACCGAACTCCCAAGCAAAGGATCTCTCTCAGAAGAAGTCACATTATTCTCTTCAGTCCTTCCAAAATTCCTGACTTTGTCACCATGATTCTTAAGTAGATAGCCATAAACCAACGTCGGGAAGAATAAAAAGCTATAATCAGTCATAATATTAGCACCACTCTCACTCTAGGCTAATATTCATCAAGACCAAGTGATGAACGAAGATGGGAAAGACATACATAAGCACCAAAACACTAATAGCACACTTAAAAATGTTGGCCCGCCTATTAAAATAACGATACGGCGGTGCTTTCCCAAATATACTATCAAGCAACAGCCACAACCAATTCGCACCCGCCAGCGTCGATTTCGCAATCTCGAAGCGGAGGGTTATAAGAGGGGTGGAAGGGTTGTAGCGTTGCACGATGATTATGAATAGGATTCCGGCTGCGAAGAAGGACAGCGCGAGGTGTTTTCTGAAGATTGATTTTGTTAGGATGGGTTGGAATGGCTAATGTGAGCAGAAGGAAAAGCAGCTGACATGAAATTATAGATTCCCGTGTAACCGTATTCCATTATCTCTTCCCATACCCAGGTACCGAGAAAGAGTATGGTTGGGAAGGCGACGATGGCTTGGAAGAGACATAGTGTGCGGAAGATTCTTTCGTGGAATGCGTAGGGCATTTTGGAACTTTTTTTTGCTGTGCTTCTAACTTTTCAAAGTAAACAATGAAGGTATAAGACGCTGAGATAGAGAAATGATATGTGATTTGGGAATAAAATGTTCTTTAGTTGTTGTTTTATGCGGCTTGAATGATGGCAGCCTGGAGTCGAAATTGTTACGTAAGGTTACATTGACGGCAGGTAACAGCCTAAACATCTTCAACAAATGAGAATTGTGTCTTGAAGGGATTTCAAGTTGTAGGATTTAGAGCAAGCCACGTTTACATAAGCAGTTTTTTGTCTAATGCAGTGGTGTTTTTGACATGAATGTATGAGTCTTGCGATACCTTTTCTTATGTTATCTCGAGGTAGACCTCAAAGTCGACCGTAGGTCGGGTGGCTTTCGATTTATGCATAGTCCGAGTGATCTAGATGTTATTTTCAATTCTTTCAAACAACTCTGTTCTTTTCCTATAACAACGTTTTAAATTGCTTTGAAAGTCTGGATTCATCAACTATTCAGGCAGCTGGCGCAAGTTGGCGTCTATTTAGTGATATTTTTGAGCCCCGCCTAACAGCCGCGAGATCACACACGCAGAGTTGGAGAAACTTTATAGCCTGATATTCCACACAAAGTAGCAGACCGCTATTCTTCTAATATGAAGTAGAGATACTCGTAGGCGAAGCTTGAGAATATCTAAAAAATTTGTCTTTTCTCAAGCTCAGGCATATATCAGATTTATACATTTTACAATATTGCTTAGGGTAGCAGTACCTATGGAATCAATATGTTCTTCGTCTTGACATTAGAGGAGAAATCGAAGACGGGGATTGATATCTGATTTTTTGAATTAATTATTCTGTGATGGCATTAAGGGACACCCGTCTCCGCGATGTCGCGGTCATATCCGTCTATGAGCCACCAAAGACGATATCTAATACCGTTTGCACTTGTAACCAGTGCTCATTACTGTGATATATGACCTCAATGACTTTAGACTGATGCCTAGATCCTCTTCTTCAAACCATGCTTTCGTTTGCTCCACCAATCATGTTCTTGCTATTTGCGAAGGCCAAATAACCTTAGAATTTGGTAAAAAAATACTTTGTCAGAACTTCGGATTGCGAAAACCAGATATACCATTATTTTAATCCAAAAAAGAGAATCTCAAGGCAATCCAAAGGCGAAGGATCCATCGCTGCAGAGGAGGCTGTCCACGTGACCGTGCACGGCGACCTGATTCATACGTCAGATCCAAGTAGTGGCACTGCTCGCTGGCGGTCGATCAAAAATAATTTTCTGACCACTCAACTCTTTGTTCTGAAAGCAACATCCCCAGCGCTTTCCATTTCCATCTCGTATCCAACCTAAAACCAGCATCGTAGATCACCTTTACCAACGTAGAATTCCGGCACAATCTGGCTGGCCAGTGTAGGTATTACAGTATTCACTGCGCTGCTATTCCAGACCCTGTCAGTCCCGTCCTATTTTGGTGGCACGCCGCACGCACTAGCCATTAAAACGACCCCACCAAGATTGATTCTTCCCCTCCATCTCACACCCGCTCCAGGATCCAACAACACCACGAAAAACACCACAATCCCACAAAATGGTGTCCGCATCCAAAGCCGCCCGTGACGCAAAGAGAGCCGCCGAGGGAAAGGCCCCAAAAAAGACTGTCGCCTCCCGATCCAAGGCAGGGTCGAAGACTGCATCAGGCGCTTCGTCTGTCGCTGGTGACGACACCCCACCGCTTCTCGATGGCGATGGAAATCCCCTTCCTGATGACCAGCAGCCTGCTGGAAAGAAGGCCGATGAGGTCAAGCGATTGGCAGAGCAGATGGATAGGCATGGTCTCTCCGACCGTGTTACCACCGGTGTGCTCAGTTCCCTCAAGCAGAGTCGGGACGTCAAGATCACTTCCGTCTCTTTGACTTTCCACGGTCGCGTTCTCATCACCGATACCACCCTTGAACTCACATATGGTCGCCGATATGGTCTTCTTGGAGAGAACGGTTGCGGTAAATCGACCCTTTTGAAGGCTATCGATAAGCGCGAGTATCCTGTTCCTGACCACGTTGACATTTACTTGCTCAACGAGGGTGCTCCTCCAAGTGAATTGGGAGCCCTCGAGTGGGTCGTAAAGGAGGCAGAGAATGAGATGGAGAGACTTGACAAGCAGGCCGAGCAAATTCTCGAGGATGATGGACCAGAAAGTCCTCTTTTGATGGACCTCTACGAGGTATTTCCCCCTGTTTTCTTGGACAAATCACACCGCTAACCAAGCATAGCGTATGGAAACCATGGACCCTTCTACCTTCTCAACCCGTGCATCCCTCATTCTTACCGGTCTCGGTTTCAACAAGAAAACGATTACGAAGAAGACAAAAGACATGTCTGGTGGATGGCGTATGCGTGTAGCTTTGGCTAAGGCTCTTTTCGTCAAGCCATCGCTTCTTCTGCTCGATGACCCCACTGCACATTTGGATTTGGAGGCCTGTGTGTGGTTGGAAGAATATCTTAAGAAATGGGATCGTACTCTGGTCCTCGTTTCCCACAGTATGGATTTCTTGAACGGTGTATGCACAAACATGATTGATATGCGTATGAAGAAACTCATCTACTATGGTGGTAACTACGACTCTTACTCGAAGACCCGCTCCGAACAGGAGACCAACCAAATGAAGGCATACACAAAACAACAAGACGAAATCGTCCACATCAAGAAGTTCATCGCTTCTGCTGGTACATATGCCAATTTGGTCCGACAGGCAAAGTCTCGACAAAAGATTTTGGACAAGATGGAGGCAGATGGCTTCATTCAAAAGGTTGAGGAGGATCGGGTTTTCACATTCAGATTTGCTGATGTCGAGAAACTTCCCCCACCAGTCTTGTCATTCGACGACGTCACTTTCTCATACTCCGGAGACCCCAAGGACGACCTTTACAGACACCTCGATCTTGGTGTGGACATGGACTCTCGTACAGCTTTGGTTGGACCCAACGGTGTTGGAAAGTCCACTCTGCTTAAGTTGATGACTGGAGCCAACTCACCCACCGGTGGAATTGTCTCTCGTCACACTCATTTGAAGATGGGTGTCTACAGTCAACATTCTGCTGACCAACTGGATCTCACCAAGTCTGCTCTTGACTTCGTCAGAGACAAATACGCCGACAAGAGTCAAGACTACCAATATTGGAGACAGCAACTTGGCAAGTATGGTCTCAGTGGAGATTCTCAGACGGCCTTGATGGGCACTCTTTCTGAAGGACAGAAGTCCAGAATTGTGTTCGCCCTCTTGGCGATTGATGGGCCAAATATGTTGTTGTTGGACGAGCCTACTAATGGTCTGGATATTCCAACCATCGACAGTTTGGCGGATGCTATCAATGCATTCACTGGTGGTGTTGTCGTGGTTTCTCACGATTTCAGGTAAGTTTCAAAGCATGTACTGAAATGCCCAATGGTTTACTGACCCAAACTAGATTATTGGACAAGATTGCCAAGGATATCATGGTATGTGAGCACCAGAGCATTCGTAAGTGGGATGGATCAATCGGAGAGTACAAGAACCACTTGAGAAAGAAGATGATGGCTGCTGGAGCCGTGTAAGGGGCTAGAATGAAACGTGGAGAGAAAGGAGAGAAAGAAAAGTTTGCTGCTTCGATAGCCAGTACTCGTATATGCGATATATCAATGTGGCACAGATTCGATGCCCATTGGTGCAATGGAGACGAGGGTATTCGCATCAAGGCTATTCTGGCAGCTATTTGGAGAAATAGATTGTTTGTGTTTTCTAGAGGCGTTAATTGAATGGTTGAAGAAATGAGAAAGTATAATTGCACCTCCGATATCTGTGGATGAACATGTACTGTTCAGGGGCTGAGGAGATGCCTGAGTACTTTGTAAGGAATGAGGCAGTGATTGTGCTGCATGCGGATGCGACGAAAAAGTTTTCGCCAGATTGCCACAGGTGCCTTGCGTAGCATTGCCATTCCAGGATCGTCATGATCGGATTCAAGATGATATACTGGGGACTCGTACAGTAGAGTTTGGACAGTGTCAGTTTGAAATCGTGGCCAGAACAGATTGTTGACGCTGGGCGCTTTCCTGTTTTGGCACTAGCTTCTTCCCTGTTGGTTGCCTTGTGAGCAGAGACGATGATGGGCCGGATTCTCTTGATTCTTGAGCCCGTCAGAGATGATTGTTTGAGGGATATTAGTTGCCTTTCCAATTAAACTCATTCACTACCCAATTATAAGTAGAGTGAGTTATTTGACATGTCGCTTGACGATGCCGATATATTTGTCGTTGATACTGGAGCTGTAACACCTTTTTTGGCTAGCTAGGTCGGCATTCACCAAGTATCATCGAATCGGGGGTCCGGCTGCATTGGAGCCTCCTACGGCCGATGTATCTATACCTACACTTACACACCGTCTGAATCCCATCTATCTACCTCCGTACCGTACTCTACGGAGTACTCGTAGTCTATCTACCTCTGTACTGATCTGAATGCCACTACTCGCCCTCCACGGGTGAAGGTGCTGCTGTCCGACAGATGCGACTTCGGTCCAAGAATGCAGGGGCACACGGACCAATCCTATTGGTGAAGCTTCCGTCATAGTAAGGTTCCTCTCAACCTCGCGGCGCTGGTCTGCACCGACCAAAGAATATGGATGGGGCATTTTTACGCTGCCAGAGCCAGAGCCATACCTAGCCAGTGCCAGCCAACATGAATGACTTGCTTTCCCTACTCACCCTCCTCTCGCCCTCCATCCCATCCCATCACACAATCCCCTTTCCCCTTCATCACCACCTCGCCGTCGCGATTTCTACCATCCCCACCGTGATTCATCAAAACTCCGTGAGGTAGGATATCGTACTTGATACCAGCACCTACCTAATCGCCAGGCCGACTCCGCGGCTGGACTGGACAATCCAAGCTTGCGCGCGACACACAAAGACCTTCCCTTAATCCATCAGCAGCCCAAACCTAGCTGATCGAACCATCGACCAGCGCCATCAAAGACGCGCCATCGTCGAGATAACTTCCCACGACACCAACTCTCCCATCGCGATACCGTAATTCATACTTCGCGCCATCACAGCACTCTGCTGCGTGCCTGGCTGCGATGAGCATTTCCTCTGGCGCCATTGAGACTTGAATGGAGAGATAATATCTTGGACCCCGTCGCCTTGTGAGTCGAAAAGGCGCGGTAATGGACTCGACGTTTCACGCAACTGTCATGCAACGACCCAAAGATGAGGAAGAGGACCTGGTCAAGCGGGAGAGGATCAACGGAGAAGGCAGCTCTCGAGCCTACATAGCTCAATCGCCCACACAACCAGACTTCCGCCCAGCCTTCTCACCCACCAACGGTAATCCGAGGCCTCAGTTCAACGATCCCTATCATCCTCCAACACCAGCGGCTCTGCCGATACCAACAGCAAACCACATTCCTGGTCCTTCTTCACCTTTGGCCGTGGCGACCCCAATAGGAGGATATCAAAACTACCCATCAGCTTCCCGGGACAAGCCGGTCAGCAATTATTACGATCCAACATCGGATTCTAGTGAGCGACGGCCATCAGAGAGTGGAAGAATTGAGGCACAGACACCCCAAGTAAGCTCCCATACCTTTCGCCCAATCCATCACTGTCTCCTCGTCGGTACAAACTAACAATAACATGTAGGGCCGAGAATCATACAACTACCCACAAACCTCTACCGATCCACCCAAATACTATAATAACGGGACATACACATCTCCAGTCGCCAACACATTTTCTCCAAGATCGCCCATCTCCCACTCACACCCTCACACGCGTGCAATATCACAATCCCCAAGACTCGCTCCGATGTCCCCCATTGCGCGACATAATGGCGCCACAATGGGAGGCCCAGTGATCAAACAAGAGGCACCCGCGCCTGTTACTGTTTGTGATACCCATGCTCAACGTAACAATCATAAAACTAACACGACGTGCCAGTCAACCCAGAGATCAGCCAACCCGATGGACTTTGCAAGTATTCTCTCAGAGCCAGCCCCAGCCATCAGCGAAACCCTGCCAGAGCCTCCTACGAAGAAGATCCGAAAGTCAACATCCAAGCAAGCCTTGCCTCCTCCTGTACCAGAACCAATGTCAAGGGATAGCTCTAGACAATCTTCCCTTGTTCCAGCGCCTGCGCCAACACCAACGGTATCTAGAGTTCCTGCGAAACGAAAGGCCAACGGAGAAGCAAAGAAACCTTCTCCTAAACCCAAACAACTTTTGAAGGAGCAGGAAAAGGAGATTTCACTCATCATGGCGCAGCTTGATGCTGAAGCTAGTGATACCGATATGTTGGATGTTGAGGACGATCGCCGACTCTACCACTCAAGGGGAGTGAAGCGGAAGCTTCACGTTGAAAAGACTGAAGTTGCCAAAACTAAGCAGCGTCGGACAAAGTTCGCTGATAAAATGGCAGTACAGTTTGGCAGGCATGCCGATCTTGGTGAACGACGATATAGAGAGATACATGCAGACGAAGCCATAACAGCTGTTCAAGAGAAGGAGGTTCAGGCTGAGAAGGAACGTAAGAAAGATATGCAAAGAAAGCGTCGCCGAGAAAAGACTGTTGCCAATAATATTGAGCAAAAGGAGATCGCAATGGCCAAGGCACAAGAAGCTGAGGACGAAAATGAAAGACAGAAATATCTCCGCGAAGCACAAAGAGCAGAGAAAAAGGCACAACAGACCAAGGTTATTCTCGCTCGAGGCGACAAGGGTCCTGAGATCAAAGCTGTCTCTCCCTTAGAACCCAATCTATCAGGTGGGATGATGTCTACCTTTACCGCTGTCGATGCCGATCCACCAAAGGGAAAATCCAAACGCGGCGGTGCTCGCCCACGAAAATCCAAGGAGCAGAAGCAGGCTGAGAAGGACTCTGCGGAAGCAGCACAAGCGGCTATAGATGCAGGAGAGGAACCTCCCCCTCCACTCCCAACGCGGGATGAGCCTACCAAAATCCGACTCAAGGTGAAGGAGTCAAAAGAGTCTCGTGAAGAACCTCCAGCCAATTTTGAGCCCTTCGTATCTAAAGGTTATAACCAAATATACGACCAGATCTGGCGAGATCTCGCCCGTAAAGATGTCAACAAAGTTTATAAGCTTGGAATAGAATCAAATGCCACACGAGCATCCAATCTAAAAAAGACAGCTATACTTGCCTCAAAAGAGGCAAAGAGATGGCAGCTACGAACGAACAAGGGCACGAAGGATCTCCAGGCCAGAGCCAAACGTGTGATGCGAGAGATGATGTCTTTCTGGAAACGAAATGAACGAGAGGAACGGGATCTTCGACGTCAAGCTGAGAAGGCGGAGCTTGAAGGTGCAAAGAGAGCAGATGCGGAACGAGAAGCCAACAGACAGAAGAGAAAGTTGAACTTCCTCATTCAACAAACTGAGCTGTATTCTCATTTCATTGGGAAAAAGATCAAAACCGACGAGGTCGAACGATCAACTGACCATCCTGATACTGCTGCTGATCCTGATACCGTTCCAGGCAGCTCGGTCAATGTTCCAGAAAACACTGTGGCTGGTGCCAAGGTTACCAATTTTGAAGACCTAGACTTTGACGCAGAGGACGATTCTGCTTTGCAGGCTGCTGCCACTGCAAATGCTCAACATGCAATTCAAGAAGCCAAGAAAAAGGCCAGAGCTTTCAATGGCCCGGATATGGACGAAGAAGGGGAGCTAAACTTTCAAAATCCAGAGACTGGGGATATTGATATCGAGCAACCTAAGATGCTTCAAGCTCAACTGAAAGAATACCAACTCAAAGGTCTCAATTGGATGGTCAATTTATATGAACAGGGTATCAACGGTATCTTGGCCGACGAAATGGGTCTTGGAAAGACTGTGCAGTCAATATCAGTTATGGCATATCTCGCTGAGAAGCATGATATCTGGGGGCCTTTCCTGGTTGTTGCACCTGCATCTACCCTTCACAATTGGCAACAAGAAATTACAAAATTCGTGCCGACACTCAAGGTTCTTCCATATTGGGGTACTGCTGGAGACAGAAAGGTTCTGAGAAAATTCTGGGATCGCAAGCATTACACCTACACAAAGGATGCGGACTTCCACGTTCTCGTCACCTCGTATCAGCTGGTCGTCTCCGATGTCAACTACTTTCAGAAAATGAAATGGCAGTATATGATTCTTGATGAGGCACAAGCGATCAAGAGTTCCCAGAGTTCAAGATGGAAGAGTTTACTTGGTTTCCACTGCCGTAACCGACTTTTACTTACCGGTACTCCAATTCAGAACAACATGCAAGAGCTGTGGGCGCTGCTACATTTCATCATGCCAAGTTTGTTCGATTCCCATGACGAGTTTAGCGAATGGTTTTCCAAAGACATTGAAAGCCATACTCAAAGTAACACCAAACTTAATGAGGACCAACTGAAGAGATTACATATGATTTTGAAACCGTTCATGCTCCGTCGTGTCAAGAAGCATGTCCAGAAGGAGCTTGGCGACAAGATAGAAATCGATTTATTCTGCGACCTGACATACCGTCAACGAGCTTACTATTCAAATCTTCGAAACCAGATCAGCATCATGGATTTGATCGAAAAGGCGACTATTGGGGATGACAATGATTCCGGAACTCTGATGAACTTGGTTATGCAATTTCGAAAAGTGTGTAATCATCCGGATTTGTTTGAGCGTGCCGAAACGACATCTCCGTTCTCATTTGGCCACTTCGCTGAGACTGCATCGTTCATGCGCGAGGGACCAAATATCAATGTTGCATACTCCACTAGAAATTCCATCGAGTATGAGCTCCCCAAATTGATCTGGAGAGAAAGTGGCAGACTTGATTTGCCTGGAAGAGACAACCAAAAACTTGGCATCAAGGGCAAGTTTTTGACAGACCTACTGAATATATGGAAACCTGAAAACGTCCACCAAAACATCTCTGAAAATAAGGCCTTTTCTTGGTTGAGATTTGTTGGAACTTCCATGGCCGAGCTGGCATCTGCTGCTCAGAACGACGTTTTCTCCAGAGCTGTCGATTTGGCCCAAAAGCCCAAGCGCCTTGGTGCACTCAGTATCGTGTATGACGAAGAGGACAAGACGTACACTCCACCTCAAAACATGCTACAAATTGTGGATAGACAAGATCGGAAACCTCTTGCCGAGGTCACCAACGAGGGTTATCTTAACAGCCTCCTCAATATTGCCCAAAGCGCCTGGGCCGATTCTGGAATGAGTCGGCTGGAGCAGTGTGGTCGGCCTCGAGCAACTGCACCTCCTATTGAGGTTGTTTGCTCGAGCCGTGGAGCCAATATTGAGAGAGAAAACATTCTCTTCAACGTCAGAATGCGGAGAGCTCTTTATGGACCTTCTCCGGTTGAAGAGAAGGCATTGATTACCTCGAAGATTCCTCTCTCATTCTACCCACCACAAAAGATGCTCCCAGCACCAAGTTCTGAGAAACAACGCTTCACCAACATTCATGTGCCCTCAATGCGACGCTTCGTCACAGATTCTGGGAAGCTTGCTAAACTTGATGAACTACTCTTCGAGCTCAAGGAAGGTGGTCACCGAGTGCTACTCTACTTCCAAATGACACGCATGATTGATCTTATGGAGGAGTATCTGACTTATCGAAATTACAAGTTTCTTCGTCTTGATGGGTCAACCAAGCTCGAAGACCGAAGAGATACTGTACACGATTTCCAGACGAGGCCAGAGATCTTTATTTTCCTGCTCAGTACTCGAGCCGGTGGTCTAGGAATTAATCTGACAAGTGCTGACACCGTCATCTTTTACGACTCTGATTGGAACCCTACTATTGATTCTCAAGCCATGGACAGAGCTCATCGTCTTGGCCAAACAAGACAGGTGACTGTTTATCGTATGATCACCCGGGGCACCATCGAAGAACGGATTCGAAAGAGAGCTCTTCAGAAGGAGGAGGTCCAAAAGGTCGTGATGACTGGTGGAAGTGGAGGTGGTGTCGACTTCAATACGAGAAGCAAAGAGAACCGCACCAAGGACATCGCAATGTGGCTCGTTGATGATGACGAGGCAGCTGAGATCGAGCGCAAGGAAGCCGAGCTAGCCAGCCAACAAGAGAAAGAGCCCGTCGTGACCAAGAAAGGAAAAGGCAAGAAACGAAAAGCTGACCCGGGAGGAGGAAGCTTGGAAGACTTATATCACGAAGGTTTGTTCTCTGACACTGACGTCAATTACTAGGATCATGCTAACCAATGTATAGGCGAAGGACACTTTGATGATGGTAGTAATAGACCTTCTGGGGCCGCCACTCCTGTTGACGACGCTGCTGTCGGAGGCAAGGGCAAGAAAGCCAAGAAGGTCGGAAAGAAAGCTAAGACAGCTAAACAACGACTTGCCATGGCAGATGGAGACGTAGATATGGGATGATTGATTGATCCGGGTGGGGTTTTTTTCATGTGTGTACATTTTAAAGACTTGACTTGGGGTGGGGGTTTGGCATGGGATGAATGAAAAGCAAATGGATTCTTTTTTTTTGATTGCGTGGGGTAGGGAGACAGGGGAAAGATAGACGATGACGCATCTAGGGAGCACCCCGACTTTGGAAGTCCTTTGTATTATACTTTTTTTCTTTTCTTTTTCCTTTTTGTTGGGAGGTTGCGACCCTTTTTTTTTTGGCTTGCTTTTTTCTTTCTTTCTTTTTACTTTTTACATTTGCGACAACCAACGCAGAGAAGAAAAAGATTTTGGCTGGGATTGCGATGGGGGATTGTGTTTATTATAGATTGAGGATTGATTGATTGATTGGGTGGGGGATTTGCCTATGTAATAGCCTGCCACCTTTTGGCGTTTTTCTCTCTATCTCTTTTTGGTTTTTTTTTTATTTATCTAGTTTATTTACCGGGCTTCCTTCTCTTTTTTTTGCTGTCTAGAGTAGGGTGGGGTGGATGGGGTGAGGTGTGTGGGTGAAGTGGAAGAGAAGAGATGAGATGAGATGAGAATATATGGTTGTTTTGTATACCTAGTGTTCTTTTTGTGACTACTTTGAATTTTTGGACTTCGTGATTTGATGGTTTGTTTGGTGATGATGATGATGTTGTTGTTGTAAAGTTCTCTGTGGCCCCAGAACGTAGTAAAGGAGGGGTCTCTTTGGTGCTCTCCCTATTTAGCTACGACGATGTATGTAGCTGTTGTTGAATGGGGGATTGGAAACTCCTTGAGTACTGTATGTCGGCCGGAGTACTTACTTAGGAGTTGAATCATCACTTGTTAATTAAATGCTCAAGGCGATCATTTGAGGGATAAGCTCGCCAATTCATATGTGTTGAATGTGAATTAAAGAGTAGCGGAAATAGTAATAGATACTTGCGTGTCATAGTGATTGGAGAAATACGTACTAGGAGATGTATTGGAATGCCAGCACTTGAAGTACAACTTAAGTTGAGTGGTTCTTGTTGATAAAGCACACTCGAAGACCTGAACGGTTTGCTCTTTTTCGATCATGTTTCTGCGCGTTTCCGAGACTTCTGTTGGTTTGTTTACTAATTGCTAGTACGAAGTAGTTGTGAGCTGTTAATGGTCGATTTGGGCTAAACTCGATTATCAAATTACTTTGTATACTTGTAGGTATACTTCGCATTTCGTTCTTGTAGTACGAACTCCCACATCATGATGACGCTGATCAAGTTGTACGTGAAATTTCCAGGCAGGGACACCCAGATTTCGAAGGCCAGCTTACCTTTGCCACTACTAATACGAAGTGTCTTTGTAAGATCTCACAGATTTGCTGATATTACGTTTCGTTCCCAATTGATACGAGATACTGTCCTTGTGAGTGAATTAAGAACTTCGTCCGAGATGCTGATAGCCTGATTAGGGAACGGTAAAACCTTCAGTCTCTTGATGTTTATAGTACTATGAAGTAGAATATCTCTACAGTGTGCCAAAGACTTGGTTTTTGATGTTTTCTCAGTCATAAGTCGTACTGTATACCAAAGTAGCCGAACATTATTGAGTAGAATCAAAGTACTTTGAAGATTAAGAGTCAGACGCTTATCTCTCACTTGGCTTGTTTAAATATAACGAAGTGTTCTAAGTTTAGTTCGCTAGTCAGGAATTGAGTTGAGGCAGGGATCTCTTGGTCACGCTCCACTGATCACGCTAGCTCATGATTGTGATTGCTGGGCCCCCTCTGAATAACCCCACTGCCCAATCTTTAAGACATTCACCGAAGTCACTCATTCACACCATCAGTCATAGGAGGGTATTGCTTGTATACTGTTATGTTATTGACACAGTCCCCGTCCCAAATACATAAGTCGACTCCTCCCTCCCTCGTCCGAACTTCGGACGGTCAAGCACCCTCGTACCCAGCTCTCATAAGGTTACGTCACTAAAAAGCCACCCCCCAAGATGCTGCGTTGAACCCTACACGCGCTCGGTCTACAACAGCTTTTTATTCTTCGTCCTCGTCCCAGCGCTTTCTGCGAATGAGTATTTGCCATGGCTACGAGTGCGCGAACCTCCCTTGACCATGATCCAGTCGAAGTCGAACCCGAATCTACCACCTCGAGTCCCCATTCCCTTTCAAAAGCTGTACTTGCGCGCCGCGACGAATATACTCGAAAGAGAAAGATCAAGATAAAGATTGGTTCGTGGAATGTAGCTGCCTGCCCAGGTACGGATCTCGATTTGGAGTCTTGGTTCGCAGATGGAAAGGGCGTCGATGAACAGCTCTCAGGGATCACCTTCTCAGACGACGGTTATGATCGAGTAGAGAGTGTTGCGGCGCAAGAGGCCCGTAGGAACAAGACGCAGAGTACTGCTCCGCTGGGCGATAACGGTGTGATACCCGGTGGAGAGGAGATTGGGCTATACGTTTTGGGTCTGCAAGAGGTCATTGATCTATCCAGCATCACTCAAGTTGCTACTCGGGTTTATGCGGATCCCGGTCCCACAAACAAATGGAGGAAAGCTACGGAAAATGCGCTGCCCAAAGGCTATGTTCAAATTGTTGAACAGCAGCAGGCAGGTTTATTATTATTGATTTATGCGCATCCGGATGTTGCGCCAAGTATCAGCGCAGTTAGCACAGTGTGCATACCGACTGGATTTCTGGGTTTTGGTTTTGGTACGAACAAAGGTGCGGTGGTGACGAGATTGTTGCTTGGAGAAACGACGAGAATGGTCTTCGTAAATTCGCACTTGGCATCTGGCAGCGACCCAGCACATCTCGATCGGCGGCTGTGGGACGTATCAAAAATCCTACAAGACACACATTTTGAACCCATCAATTGGTCCGGAGTTCTAGACGATGCGCGAGAAGGATTTGGGAATGAGGACTTTGGATTCTGGTTTGGAGACCTAAATTTCAGATTAGATGGATTGCCTGGGAAAGACATTCGACGACTTTTGCTATTACATACCAGGGGGGAGTACGATCCCGATCAAAAATCCGGATACAAGATAGAGAAAGAGATAGCCGATTACAATGCCCCTGTCGTTGTTTCGACAGCGGATAGTGACGATGAGTCGGACGAGGACACATCAGAGCCTCCGAAGGGCAAGGCTTCCGATAATACCGATGCCTCGTCTCTAATGAGTTCATTGCCAGATCCGGATGAGTTTATCCAGGATGCCAGTCAAGATCCCACCTCTATACAAGCCACCATTGATTCATTATTGCCACATGACCAGCTGCTGAGAATGCAGAAGGAAAAGAAGGCATTTCATGAAGGGTGGAGAGAAGGAAAGATCTGCTTTCTTCCGTAAGGGCCCCAACCCTCTCGTCTTTTCTCGAATTTTCGTGTCCAAGAGATAACTAACCATCAATCTAGAACGTACAAGTACGACGTAGGAAGTATGGGTATGTTTGATTCAAGTGAGAAAATGAGAGCACCTAGTTGGTGTGATCGGATACTTTATCGCACGAGAAAAGACATACTCGAATACGAGGAGAAAAAGCGAGATGAGGATTTAGTCAAAATTCGGGACGAAGAAATGAAAGCTCGTGGAATTGATCAGGCTGGTGACGAGGAAGATGTATTGTTCAATTACGACCCCGAAGAAGACGGCGGAGAACCATCACCCGATAAAGAGACCCCACCATCTAATACTAATAATGATTACGATGAATACGACGAATACAACGAGGACGAAACGAATCAGCAAGATGTGGTAATAACGAAGGAGGGGTTTGTGGATAGTGTTCATTTGGACTACTACACATCACATCAGAGAATTCTCTCATCAGATCACAAGCCGGTTGATGCTGTATTTTCGATAGAGTATGACGCAGTTATACCAGACTTAAAAGCGAAGATACAGCAGGAAGTAGCACGTGAACTCGATAGACAGGAGAACGAAGGTAGACCTGGAATCACTATTGTGGTCGAGCAGCTCGCAGGTCAGGTCGATAACTCATCTCGAACAGCATCTGGGAACAGCACGGCCGGTGTTGATTTCGGTAATGTTGCGTATCTACAAAGGTCTTCTTGTACTCTGACAATCGCCAATACGAGTCAAGTGCCAGCAACCTTTGCATTTGTCAATAGACCTAATGCTGATGATAGTGAGACACTCGCTCCTAGCTGGCTCACTGTTCGTTTTATTGGTTCAGAAACAGACGAGTCAGAACGAGCCGATAAGGATCTCAAAAGAGACATAACCTTAGAGCCTGGGGATGCAGTCAATGTGAATCTCGAAGTTTTTGTTGAGAATCTATCACTTTGTCAGGCCCTCAACGAAGAAATGGCGCACTTGGATGATATCCTCGTGTTGAGAGTCACAGACGGCAGAGACCATTTCCTCCCTATCCATGGAAATTGGCTACAGTCGTGCTTCGGTCGCTCAATAGATCAACTCATTCGAGTACCCGAAGGCGGAGTACGTGCTCTCATGCCGCGAAGGGATGGAGCAAATGGTGGGCCCGTAAATCGCGGACAGCCAGTTTGCTGGTCTGCTCCGCGTGAGCTGTTCAAGCTTACAGAGGCAGTTGAAGTCCTTACCGAAAGAGTAATTGCAGACTCTAATATGATCGAGAATGCTCAGATCCCTATGGAATCTACTGGGTGGCCCTTTGATGACAAATCTTGGCTGGTGAAAGACGACAAGGCTCGGGAGAGTGCAAGATCGTATTTTCTTGAAGCACTGGACTCGGATAAAGCACTTCTCGATTCCTTCCCGCTTGATATTACGTCCATCGAAAAGCTGGAGATTACAGCGGAGGTTCTGATGAAGTTCTTAAGCTCTCTAACTGATGGTGTCGTACCCGAGTTTCTGTGGAAGAAACTGGAAGCAGACATCATCTCCCAAACTCCCAATCCCCTCACTGACCCCGAGGAGGTCAAGAGCTGGGTCTTGGACGTCTTGACTGCATCTCCGAATCACAACATCTCCTTTGTATTCCTCACAAGCATGTTAGCTCGTGTATCCAGCGAGTTAGCACCAGTCCCAAAATATAATTGGAGTCAAGGGAAAGCGAGAAGTGCGAGGAGTAGCATGGACACCGTCCGACGAAGCCTTTCTTGGAGAAGCGCAAGACCTGCGTCGCCACCGCCGGAAGACCCTGCTATCTTGCGGCGAGAGAAGGTAGAGAAGAGCTTTGTAGATATTTGGCACCAAGTTATCTTCAAGGGGCCGGAGGGACTGAAGGATAAGGAGAGGAGAGTTGTGGATGAGAGGAGAAGGGGTATCCTGGCCCCGTTTTTGAAGGTCAGCAGATAGGGTGTGTGAGTATGCGTAAAGCATAGGGAATTGTATTAATGAATGATGGTCGGTATAGAGCGAGAGGTTTCTCGGATCATTGGACCTTGGATTCTAGGATATCTGATTCTTTCTGCCTTGTCCCTTTCTTCTTCGGTATGGTCCGGGTTGTGTATACGGATTTGAGGGTTCTAGATAGCGAGATATACCCATACATATTTTTCTAAAGGTCTTACTGCATTGCAGATCTTGATCGTAGACTTTCCTTGTAAGAATCAGTATTGACACTTTCTTCCCTCACTCTTCGAAGGTCATCATTGTCTACCGTAGAAGTTAAACTGCCTCCGAGTTTGAACGGACTGCTCAAAACTTTGATTCATTTTCTTCGCCCTTTCCCCCCTTGTCGCTTAGTTTGGCGAGGTGGGGCAAGTGAACGTTGTTGTCGATGGCGTCATTGTTAGTTGAATCGTCTGCGCTGTTCAATATTGTTTGTAGCCACGATACTGAGGATTTAAGGCGGTCTGGATTAGTTTTTCTCAAGGAGCCGCATCTACCTAGGTACTTATCACATCCTCACTATCGTCTTGGCGTACTGGATGTACACTCGTACAGGAAGGCCCTGTTTTCCGACAAAATATTGAGCCGCAATTTGAGCGCTGAACTGAAATACGGGTTGCTGCCGAGTAGCTGGATATACTTCCTATATTGCATTGTTTGCCATGCCGTCGGCGACCCTTTCCAAACGCAGTCGGGTCTGGGCGACGAATTTCCAGACTGCGCTTCCTCCGGCAACGCAAAATGTCTATGATGCAGAGGGTAATCCTGATGGCGTGACATCGCTCGCTCTCCCGGAAAATGTATGGGGAACCCTGATATCATTGTTGTGGTCCTCTATATATTGACCGCTGCAGCATTTGGTTCACGACATTGTCACCGAATTTGTGAAAAGAAATGTGGGTTCGCTTCTCTACGTTCTTGGTGTTTACGGCATCGATGTGCATCTCGCTGAATATTCAAGTTCAATGTCGACAATGCATCACTTACTACTTACAGCGGCAGCACAGTTGGCGGAAGTCGTTTTAGAGAAGCAATGGCTTCACATGTAAACAAGTACTTTAATCCTTTCCAGCCTGTTACCATGGATGAAGTGCTTTGTGCCAATGGTGTCACGGCAATCTGTTCGATGCTCTCTTTTGCGTTAGCGGACGAAGATGAAGGACTGTTACTTATGCGACCCATATATGGAAAATTTGAGAACGACTTCTCTATCCAGTCGAGGTTAGATGCTCACATTGAAAGTCTTTCCTAGCTAACAATCTCCAGGCTGAAGATGTTATATGTAGAGTCTGAAGGCAGGAAATTCTTCGCCCCTGAGATTGTCAAGTCGTACGAAACCCGACTTGCTTAAGCTGAAGCGGAAGGTGTTAAAGTAAAAGCATTGCTCTTGTGCAATCCACATAATCCCTCCGGGTTGTGCTATCCAGTCGATACCTTGCTCGCTATTCTACGTTTCTGCTCTTCGCATGGACTACACGTAATTAGTGACGAAATTTACGCCCTCTCAACCTTCCCGACGACTCCTACTGCTGTAACTTTCAAGTCGGTCTTATCTCTTGACCTGGTAGGCGTCATTGATCCTGGATCTGTTCATGTTTTGTACAGCATGAGTAAAGACTTTGGCGTCCCAGGGTCACATCTCGGATCGCTCATCACGAGAAACTAGCAGCTACAATCTGCCTTCAAAGACATCGGACTGATTCACGCACCATCAGGGCTATCATGCCACGTTGGTTCGCTGATACTTGAAGACAGCGAATTCGTCGAAAGTGTCATTGGACTCTCTCGCCAAAAACTGTCGGAGAACTACGTTCTTGTTACCCGTATGTTTGATGTTGTAAGATATTTACTATTCACTTACTTACTAGCGCGGCACTAGTGGTACTAGCTTTAACACTAGGTATTTATTGCCTACCTATACCTTACTTTTACAATTGAAGAACTTCTCCCCTTTCAACATTTGATGAAGCCGGCATCTAATATTGGCGAGGGGGTTCGGCTGGATTCTTTCTTTGGGTAAACGTATCTGCGTTGCTAGATGATGGGGGAAGTGATGCGGAAGAGAAGATGGGTGAGAAATTTCGGGCACAGGGTCTGTGGCTTAATCCTGGGGCGGAGAGGGGGAGCATAGGGGATGGGTTCGGGTAATCATTTCTCATGATAAGGTAAAGCTCGAGGAGGGTATTCGCCGGTAGGTTCTAGCTGGCATCGTTGTATCATATGAAGCTGAAAGATGTACAGGCTGATAAAGACTTGGAAGACTGTGCAACATTAGGTAAAAGGGTTCACAGGACACCATTATATTTATGGATTTGGGTGGGTGGGGATGTTGGTATGGAAGTTTTCAGTGGTCTTCTGGAACTTATAAGGGAAGAGCAAGCACAAAGTGACTAGGCAACTCAATAACACAAAATTCAGGGTCCATTCATAGAATACAGTGTGCTTTCATTTCGTAACTTCTGCACGCCAATTATTGTGTCATAAAGTCGTAGAAGACGTAGAAGACAAGACAAGGTTTTAGCATGAGTATGGCGCTTCAATCCCCACGTATCGACTAGTGGTGGTAAAAAGCCTGTGTAAAGCAGACTCACTGACCCTTCTCACACAAACCCTAAAGCCTATTAGCATATTTCAGCAGTAATACAACCCTCTGCGAGACATTCGCCGCATTCTTTTTGTCTTTCTACTTTCTTACTGTATTGCTATGATCTAGCGCCTTACCGTCAAATTGTCAAAGTTGCCTGCCTGATACGAGTATTACCCCATAGACCCATTAAAATCATTTCCCAACCCACGTGAAAGAAGTCTACCACTTGTAAGCTTAAAATTGCTGTGCCTTTCTTCAACATGATTGACGCCTTATTGAAAGTCCTGCAACAGTATGGCGGGAGCGGGGAAGAATCCTTCCAACCAACTGATGGTGATCTTTGGCTGTTTTCGTCAGCAGGTGTGGTCTAGTCTCCTGCATGGGACGCTTAACTCCACCTCAGCCTAACTTGGAGATACTGTATTTTACGATTAGTGTTTCCGTAGAAGGATCATCCATATGAGAATCAAAGGTTTGGATTTGCACCCACTCAAGTTGACTATTTGTCATAGGTGGATTATTTGGAAAGTGCTCACCAAGAGCTCTGCGCTAATAGTATTATTCTGTTACCCAATGTGGAAAAGGAAAGTTTGACTCACTAACATCTTTTCAAAGATGGGCACACTAGGTACAATGCGACCCCAGCAATCGTTTTACTATGCTTAAATAGGTCTACCTTTTACTTGGTTCTATATTTTCCGAGAATGACGAATACAGTAAGCTCGTCGTACTTCGTAACCTCCACGAATGAAGACAATATCCCACTACTCAGTTGATCACGTAACCACAAAACTGATGGTACATCGGTGGAATTGTTGTTCCATTGATTTCGCGAAAAGAGAGAGATAAATTTGAATGTGATAGAATCCGCCTGTTTGCTGTTGTGCTTGTGACTATATCAGAACAGACAATATGGGGCAGCTCGCAATATTTCTCGGTTATGGATACATGCATGTAGACTCAGCCTGGTCTATAAAACAGTTCGTCACGCACCCACAAACCTTATGATCAGATCTTTAAGTTTAAAAGATGTTTTCTCTTGTGTTTAAACGTTTGAATCGAATCTATTACCATTCAACTTCCCAACGTGGGCTCGCTACTCTTAATGGACGACTGTCACAATCTGCCATAAGAGAGCATCAGATACCAGCAGTGCAAAATCAAGAAGCCTCAAATCAAGACCTATACTGGCGAAAAATTCCTCAATGGAAGAGTATTGATATCAAGGAGTTTTTAAGTTACAGGTGGCAAGTATGATTGAGACTGCTTTGATAGAAGGAAAGATCAAAGGCTTACTTTTTACTTGAAAAGGCATATAACTCTATAACCACACACACTCAATTGGTGGCTTTTATGCGTGACGTCTTACCGAAGACCATACCTGGAACTTTCTCTACTACTGGAAAGTCACAAAAGTCTATTGCTCAAGAGGAGTTTCTTGAGGATGTCAGGGATGGGGTGCAGAGGGCTCCGATGAGTGTAAGGCTCACTCCTCATATACTTAGTTTGATCAACTGTAAGGCGTTCCACTTTCTTCTCACTATTCTAGTTACCTTTTGTAATGCATGATGAGTCTTCATACTCTCAGCTCTTCTTGAGATGCCAAAACCTAATACTGATATATGTGTAGGGGAGCAGCCTTCTTCAGATCCAATACTTCGTCAGTTCATCGCAACAGGTTCAAGACTCCTACCAGACCACCCGAGTCTTACGTTAGATTCTCTGCATGAAACCGACGACTCACCCGTCAAAGGTCTAGTCCATCGTTATCCAGACAAAGCATTATTCCTAGGTAAAACGAAGTCCCAATTCTACATATACCAGCCTCAACTAAAAGACACCAGCAACATCCGTCTGCCCAGTCTACTGTCGCTACTGCACCCGATCCTATAGCATAGGCGTCCCCACAGCCCTCGTTCAAAAAACACGTTTCCTTCCTATCCCCAAAAAATGGGAGCCCATATTCCAATACATCTCCACCACCCCCTCCCTCCACGACATAGTGATTTCAGGCGGCGACGCTTTCTCGCTCTCGCCAGAACAACTCCTCTTTATCGGTCGTCGTCTCCTCTCCATGCCGCACATAAACCGTATTCGTCTCGCAAGTAAAGGCTTAGCCGTCTGCCCGTCGCGATTTCTAGATAAGGAAGATGGATGGGCAAATGCATTGATAGAATTGAGCAATGAAGGACGGGAAATGGGAAAGAGTGTTAGTCTGCATACACATTTCAATCATCCGAATGAAATTTCTTGGATTACTGAACTTGCTGCGAGGAAGCTTTTTAGGGCTGGGGTACAGGTTAGGAATCAGACGGTGCTACTAAATGGGATTAATAGTGATTTTGAGACTATGAGTTCGCTCATTAGAAAACTCGCTGAGCTAAATATTCAACCTGTGAGTCGATTTTTCAATTCTTTCCTTGAAACTTGGAAAGGTTTGAGCGCTGATGAGAGATGTATGCAACATAGTACTACGTATACCAACACGACCTGGTTCTCGGCGTCGAAGATCTCCGCACCCCTCTCTCCACAATCTTAGAGCTAGAGTCCCAGATCAGAGGCACGATAGCCGGATTCATGATGCCGAGTTTTGTTGTGGACCTCCCCGGTGGAGGTGGGAAGAGGTTAGCATGTAGCTATGAAAGTTATGATAGGAAAACTGGACGCAGTACATTCAGGGCACCGAATAGTCATATGAAAGGATCCGACGGAGCGGACAAGCTATGGGAATACTGGGATCCAGTGTGGAGTTTGAAGGATAATGGTAAGGAGGTGAGAGATGATGAAAAGAGAAAAAGCGGTACCTCTGTTGTCTGATTATTTCTTCAGTCTCTGGGCGAACTCGAAGTTTTTGAAAGTAGATGCGAAATTAGTGAGGGGGGAGTGGACTTACTCGGCTCCCGCACTCATAGTGTTTCTGAGGTGTTTTGAGGGGTTGAAATGTTCATGTGCAAACGGCTGGTATGGCTGGGATCTTTGAGCTATATGAGAGAAGAAGGAATGTAGCATCAATGTCGCCGTAGGAATAAATATATAACGAGAACTTAACACTACTAAATCCCCCAAAGTCACCTCTGACGTTCGTAGTTATATAAGCAAAACTTAACTCCAACTCCCAACAGTATTCAAGATACCAGACATAGCAAGCAAACCCCCAACTTTCCCCAACCCAGAAACCACAAAAGTACCCAACCCCACTATAAACAAACACAACCCCTAAACTCCCATCACTGCCCCAATAAAAAGCCCTGAAAGTCCAACCTAGCCCAAAACAATCATCCCAATACAATAAAAAAACATTCCCCTCTCTACAGTCCCAAAATAAACTTGAAACCCCCCTTTGCTAAACACTTCACAATCACAATTCCACGCCATCAGACGAACACCCAGCCCGCAAGAGCCGCAGTAAGGGCAAACAAGATACAGTACGACATCAGAGTATCAACGTACTCACACCACACAGACTCACCAAGTTTGGCTCGTTTCGTTCCGTTTCATTTCATCTCATTCAGATGGTCTTGAAACGCTCAAGCCAAAGCCACCAGACTCTCCTGCTTGACAAACCCCAACATGAACAGAGTTGAAAACGTAAAGTTGCGATGATCATGCTGTTTGTTCCAGTGGGGATCCACGTTTTGCCAAGGTACTGGGCGGTACTGTGTGCATAGTTGCCTCGCAAAGGGTGAATTCGTGTGAGGCTAGAGGTTCCGTTGCTGTGGGAGTGTAGGCCTTGGTTCTGGACTGCAAGAGGATGGTATGAGGATGTTTGTCTCGTAAAGAGTGAATGCTTATTTGAGGCTGCGATAGCGATGCGTTTGCATTTTGATTGTGGTTTGTGTTGGAAATGCATTGGTATATAGAACAAGTCACATATAATTCTTAAGCGAGCCCCAACTCACACCTCTACAAGACCACGAATTATGCTTTTAATGCCCTTTCAGCTTGAATTATATACACAATCATCCTTGATCTAATTAAGGGATTGTGATTTTCCCATCAAATTATATACTCAAGGCCCTTTTATCCAAAAGCCTTTTTTCTAATATACAATGTACATCCCAGATGTCCAAATTCTCGTTTCTCTTCCATATAAACGCACCTGGGTATCAATATGTTTGTCATCCAAGAAAAAAAAACCCCCACTTCATGCCCATCCCTTCTTTTCGTCAATATCCCGTTTTATGCAGATGATCGACGTACGCTCCCTCAGTAGCTCAAAAATTAACCGTTTACTCCTCAACCTCGTCACTATCCCCAACGAGCGTGCTGAAATTCACTTCCTGTCCTCCTAGATCAAAACACCACTTCACACCCTCCCATCCTTCACGTCGTTTGATGCCCACGTCCACATCGCCCATTGGTTTTCTCACCCCAGTTCCCAACTTCTGAAACGCTCTTTCAGGGACATGAGATCCCTCAATGTCAAATCCCGTGACCAAAGCAGCGACAAATGATAATATTTCCGCCGTTGCAAAATGCCTTCCGGGACAAAGATGTTTCCCACCTCCAAAGGGAAAGTATCCTTGTATTTGCTTACGTTTCGTTTCCTTGTCCAAGGTTGCTTTGGTAGATGCGAGGAAACGTGTAGGATTGAAAGAGTTGACGTCAGGTCCCCAAATTGCAGGCGATGAATGTGTGATACCAGATGGGAGTTGTATCACTGCCGGGGATTGGAGAGAAAAGGTGTTGGAATTGGCTTTTAGAGTTGCAGGTGCAACAACAGAGCGTACTGATGTGGCAGATCCTACTAGGCGCAAGGTTTCGTGAAAGGTTGAGACGAGGAGCGGGCATTGAGTTTGGAAAAGTGTAATGTCCATCACTGCTACTTCTTCACCCGCTATGGGTGACTTTTGGCGCTTAATAATCGGCTCTACCTCCGCACGGATGGCATCGAGGAGCTCAGGGTCGGATAAGATATAGGAAAGCTGCCAAAAAGAGGTGGAGACTGTGTTGGTGGTGGCTAGAAAAAGTGTCGAGACCTCGAAATTTGCGATGTCTGAATCTCCAAATCCCCATTTCTTGCAAGAAGCAAGGTGTGTTTGTATTAGTATACTGGCCTCTTTATCGTGACCGTTGGCATAGTATTCTTCGAATGCATTTCTAATAGCCGTTCTGGCGTGGTATGCTTTTGGCGCAATAAATGTCGGCATAAATTGTAGCATAAGAAGTGTCATGTCTGCTTCAAAATGCCTATGCTATGTTAGCTGCTATAATTCCGTCGACCAAGGCCAAGACCACATTATACTATCGCAAACGACGCCGAGGGAAAACATACCATAGATCCTCTACGAGCTTTGGGTTGCCAGAAAATGGATTGTTAGGCCCATAAATTGCTTCAGCTGAGGCATATGTAATGATATCTCTCATCCACCTATATAGCCCAAACTTCCCCTCACTATCATCAACATCATTAAGAGACCCTGCCACTCTGTCTAAAACTGCTCTGTTCAAACTACGTAATGCTGGCCCTGGCGAAAGTGTGTCTACCATGATCCTGTGATTCTCGTTGAGAAAAGACTTTCCATTATTTCCATTTAAAAATGGTCCGTTTGGGTCATATCCTGGAGTTGTCTCTCCACGAATGATCTTCATCCCGTGCTCACTTATTTGGAAAAGCCGTTCTGAGGATTCGACGACAAAAGAACCGAAGTCGAATGTTTTAGCGTTTCGATAGGCGGCTTGTATTAAGGAGGGATCGCAAATGACGTAAACTCGCGCCGCGCCAATTCTCAGTGTAAATGCTGGCCATGATGGGCATTTGGAGCTGCAAAGTCGATTAGTAAGTGGTGTTGCGTCAAGGGAGATTTTCCCTGTCAGAGAATGGTTCCACGACAGCTCGTACCTTAACATCTGCATGTAACCGACCTGCCACCTTAACATTCCAATCAAGTGCCCGATAAAAGGTACCTTGGAAGGCAAAACTGGTGGCTCTTGAAATTCGGGTACCTTCTTTGGCTCTTCCCTTCTAAACACCACCGTCGCTCCCACTGCCACCAAGATGGCCGTTAATACCATCGTAACGAGGACATTTGTGTTATGATTTTCGGCCGCGAGAACTGCAGGTATCGACAGAATATCCGTCTCGTTGGTAAAAGGCATCTTTCTCCGAATTCGACGTCGTTGATTCTCGTCCCAAAGGCAGATGGGGAAAGAAACGTCCGCTGCTGTCAACCTGGCTCGTCATAGAATTTTCTCGAGTTGCTAAGGAACAATTAAGAGCTATGGAATAATAATATATTGTAGTCGAATTCGAAAGAAGCGAGCTCAAGAAATACTAGCAGAAGACCAAGACGTGCAGACAAGCAATGTGCAGACCGGTACGCGGTCTGTTACAGCAATCTCTCGGATGGCTTTTACATGTTTGATATGCTCACGGAAACGGGGCATCCTCACTGCATCCATTGGCACCATGAGCTTCGCGGCCTATTGTTGGAATGTTTCTGGCTCCATGCGGCCCCCATGACCCGGAGCTCGACATAGCCTCGACATGGCCTAACTGAGGTTAACTCGGCGCACCTGCCGCACTGCAGCGAGAAAGGGTTCAATTGTCGCAAAGACGAGCGGATGGCCAGTTCAAGTGGCTGCTTTAGGTTTGATACACGTTTCGGATCGCTCCTCCTCCGCGAAGATGTGGGATGTGGTTCATGGGGGGAGGAAACGTGGAAAGAAGACGCGAGCTTCCTCCAGTCTTGGCGCTTGGCACGGGTAGACTGACCATTTCTGGGAGCGGCGCGAGAGCCTCCAAACATTTTGAAGACTAGGGGGATCATCACACACTCACGACCTCTGGTGACTCGGTGAGAGCAGTTTTATATACGACCTCCGTACAGTCGCAAGCGATTGATGGCCCAGTTCAAATCCTTCGACGAATTCACGACAGCGTGAACTTGTTCTAATTCTCCAACGCCGCCGCAGCCCAAACCTCACCGCATCCTTCTCGATCCGAGAAACTTCACTCGGAACACAAGCACTCCGTCCAAGAAAACAAGCCTAGATCGCCACTGCACGTCATAAACTCACATATTTTTCAGCCAATCACCATATCCAAAATACGAGCGCATTTCATTAAGCGATAATCTCAGGTCAATTTCTGGTTCACAAAAAGTACTCAGTAAATTGATCTAGCTCATCTGATCCGACTCGGGCTGAGACAGAAATACATGTTTATCTTCATCCGCATTATTGTTCTCACCTTTCTTGTGACTGATTCAAACACTCTCAAGCTGACTGACATAGGAATAAATAACCCCAAGGAGCACCAAAGGAACCCTTTTACGAGGAAGAGGCCTTCAAGAGGACAAGATGCATTACAGTATTAAATTACCGCCTGAGTGGTGGAAGTTAGAAATTCGTCTACAAAGCTTTTCTAATACAGTAGAAGCATTTCTATTTCTACTTCATTCTTGCTCCCTTGCCAAATCTAGATCTTATTTATTACATCTCCATGTACTAAGATTCGTATGTGGGAACCAATACTTTCGCAAAAGATTATAGTTCATGTTTATCGTTGTTAATACGCACTTAGCAGTATTATTAAACGGAATTTTTACCTTAGTCAGAAAGTATATTTATATATATTTACCGAGCGCTATATAATATATCCGAGAACTTCAGATGTTCTCATAGGAGCTAAGGACCCAATAGTCCGAGGAATTTAGTGGACATCGAAATCAACCGCCATGGCTGAGGTAGTACTCGTGGTAACGAGAATAAATCTATTATCATGCCAAATCAAACCATTTAATGTGTTTTTAGACTAGAAACAGATAGCTTCATTGATTCACAAGAAAATCTACTAGACAAATCCCAGAGATTTCCATACCTCAATCCCCCATCCTATAAAAAAAAAAAGATAAATCGTTGACCTCGCTTAATCCAGGACGTCTGGCCTCTTGCCATGACTTGATTCCGGTAGATAGGGGCACTTTTGACTTGATTATAAGAATTACTAGAGAACCCGCGAGTAATTCTGCTTCTGGAGGTGATCATTATGTCAATACAGAATGAGCACGTGTCCGACTGGTGAGAGGGTGAAGAAGTCGCGCTAGCCAACTCTTTTCTCCACGATAACAAGATGGATGTTGAACTGGCAGTAGAACAGCTGCACTCCGATGTTAAGAAATATGAGAAAGTGTTGCGGAAAGTGTAACGAGTGGACTACTCTTTCAAAAGTGTACTTTTCAGTCTTAGCTGGTGAGAAATGATCGAAGTGGATAGGATTTCTACGCCGTTAGAAGAGGCGAAGGGTGATTGGATACTGTAGTTATCGTTTGAGGATTCGGAGAGAAAACGAGACTTGATAGTTCTCCCTCCCTAACGAGAAGTTGAAAAACGATGTTTTGCCATATGGTTTTTGATGAAGGGGGACTTGGAAGCGTACAGAGAGCCTCTGTTGATGGAAATCAAAACCCTGGAGCGAGTATCTGTCATAGGTCAATGATGGAAATCCTAGATGGACCATTAGGACGAGTTCAGGTCCAACCAACATGAGAAACATAGACGTAGTGATGACGACTTATGATCCGCAAACAATGGCGATAGTATTTGTTGATATAGCCTCAAAACATCGTCCTTTTCGCAGCAAGCTTTACACGGCAGATATTGGTTAGGAATTCAATCGCTGTTCACTATTAACTCTAGGTGAGATCATTTATCTTTTGATTGGAACCCGCCTGGAATTGAGTATCTCATTGTTAGAGTTCAAGTAATATTAAAACCCCCATACCAACATGCATCCTCTCATACGAGGTTCAAAGGTTCAAGATCTTTTAAGGCATAATTATAAGATTGTGAATTAAAGTGTATAACTACCATTCAATATGATAACAGAATTTCAAAAGCTAGAACGATGCGAGAGCATTAAGGTCATAGGAGATTCAGTCCTCGTCCAAACAGTTCGTCTTTTCGCGATAGCATCATCGGGTTACAGTACATGGGAAACTCAAGACCCTTGAAGACTTAGGCTCCGGAGAGGAGGCATTTGATCGTTATTTAAACCGCTTGGTTCGTCAGTCAGAGCTGGGGGTGGAGCGACTTCATTAGGTCTTCAAGATACGCCCAAAACACCAACGTTAGCACAAACTTCCTTTTCGATTGCCGTATCGCCATCGCCTTCCAGGAAACTTTCTTCAAGAGCACAACATAGCATTTCTTGCTCCTGAACTGCATGCCCTAGATAAGCAAATAGTAAAGAGACCGTCGCATAGACAGCATCAAGGCCCAACCAACAGCTCCACGCAACGCAAGCTCGGCATACAATCCTCCCCAGCCAGCCATCAACAACCCAACCCAACACCCGAAAATTAGCCCCCTCCGCCCCCACTCCACCAATCACAACCCCTCGCTTATCCAAAACCCCACAAATATTTGCAAAACAACATCCAAATCTCGAAATAAGCCAGCCACCATCACCAAAAACTGGGATTAAACCTGCCCGCCTGGCCCAGTCAGTTAGTGTGTGTCTCCCATATGCACCAATTCCCACAAGCGCCAACACACTCAACTGTTTCCTCCGCATACGTTAATTTGGACGCGCCCTGGTCAAGCGTCAGACTGATCGGTCGTAGATAAAAGTAAGTTCTCCCTTAATCCATAAAAAATGCGCATACTAATTATGTCTAGAAAAAAAAAAGATTATAGTATATCTTTTTTTGCTTTTTTGGATTTTTCTTTGCTGGACTGTTAAAAGGATTCACTATCGCCCTCGAGTATCTCCTCAGGCTCCCGTTGACGGCGCTGAGATCTCGTCTACATACAGGGGTTCTCTTTTTTTCTGGTACCCTTCTTTTACCTTCTTTCTTTACATCCTTAATAATGCGTTTCTTCCAAGGCCCCCCTAGCTGCTCTGGAGATGCGAAAACAGTACTATGGAGGAAGAGATCCTCTGGATTGTTTACAGTTTGATTGCTTGAACATACACACACAAAATGGTGAGAGCGCAATCCTCGAGGATGTATGTAGCCAACTGTGCTTCCCTCCCGCCGACCAGTATATGTTGAACGCGCTAGGAGACTTGGATATGGCGTATTGCTTGATTGTTAACTGCCAAAGAGAGAAAAGAAGCTATCTACAGTGTAGGTCCATGCTATAACATGGTACGCCACTTAATTTAATATGGGAGTGAATGCCGGAACATGTTCAACAGTATATCATTGTGTTCGCCTCACACAGCGGAGGAGAGACCTTAACATTGCCGAAACACTATCCTTAAAAATCTTCTCATACTAACAGAGTATCTAGAAATGAATGAATAATATCATGATTCCCAAATAGAGGAATCCACAAAAGACCTAGCACTCTACAAAGAAAAGATAGTGCTGGCTTGTTTTTTACTGGTGCTCATTTCCATCAACTTTTCAAGTGGCAAAAAATTCAATTTCCATATCTGTGTAATCGAATACCGCCGCTGACATAAAAGAACGAGATAAATGCTGAATCTCAAAAGCCATCTCCATCATGCCACTCCCTACCAGCCTCTACAGCTCTACTAGTCGCCAAATCCCCATGTACCTTCGCCCCCTCCAACCTCTCCTCACACCAATCTTTCAACTCTTGAATCACTGCTTCTAGCTGCAAATCCATCCCCACCTCCGGTTCTTCCATCCCTTTCCTCTCCTCCATCCCCGCCTTTTCAAACCCCTCTTTCCTCTCCCTCCACCCATTCAACTCCTCCTCTAACCGTCTCTTCTCCTCCCACTTCTCCCGGAACCCCTCATACTCCTTCTTTCCTCCAAAACAAACCCCAAATCCATCACAATAACATACATGCTCGTCCACACATAAAACGTGTCGTCCGGTGAAGATGAACTGCCAAACGTACTCCCACACCCTTCCGCTCATGTAATCACTCAGAGGAGTGCGTAAAAGCCAGTCGCGGAAGAAAACGTAGCGAGCTAATGGCAGGGCGTGGATGCGGTGCGCGGAAAGGGCGAACTGGGCACAGCAGGGCTGGGCGAGCGTAGGGGGAATGCGGTCCATGGGGAATAGTTGGGTCCAGATTGGGGCGAGAAGAGGTTCTTCTTGTTTGTTTGGGTCTGCTTCGATGGTCCCTGGGGAAGTTTTAGTGTGTATGGCTTGTTGAGTTTTGACAGGATGGTAACAAATTGAGATTTGGGACAGAGGAGACGTTGGGGCTAATGAGTTGTGCAAGACTGTGGAGGAGATTTTGCTTCAAGATGAGGGAGGAACTTTGGTACCTGGATGCATCCACGAAGGGCAGCCGGGCTCCCAATGACACCTCAAGTTCATGTACCCTTCTCTCTGTACTCTCTCTGCCGAGAGGCGGGATATCATTTGCACCGCGTCATTCCCAAGAAAATCATTGTTGTGCCATGCGAAACGATGGGAATGCAAAAAGATATTGACATCCGAAAGATTGTGGTACTGCTCAACAATGAAACTCAGATACGCCAACACCTCATGGCCCTTATTCCGCGGAGTATGGAGGTCAGCAGTAGGATCATCGACGACGTAGATCGCTGCGTTGATGTTTGGGTCCTGGCCGAAGTTGGAGAATATCCAAGATACGTCATCATCTTTGGTCTTGGGGACGATGATCGTTTTGGTGTAGGCTTCTCCGAGAGGGCGGAGTGGAGCTGATTTATATTCAGTTGTGGGTGTTGGCTCCCAGTCTGGGGTTTGAGAACTGATTTCAGAGAAAAGAGTGGTGGTCTCTTCTAGGTTTAGTTCGTTGGATACTGGGGGAGATAGAGACTGAAGGTCTTCGATGAGAATTCCGAAATAATGATCGATGGACCATATCGAGAGGCTGATACAGAGGAACGAGATCGCGGAAATCCATTTCTTGGGGATGGGCATGTCTAAAGCGAAGCAAAAAGAGTGTTGATATGTTGGGATTTCATTTGCCCTTCTCACTGACAAGTTCAATAAGCTGCGACCACCACAATTTCTGGGAGGAAGCAAAGCAAAGCACAATCGAGAGGGGAGAAGGTGCTGTGATGGAAGTAAAGAAATTATTGTGGTAAAGTTGTTAGCAAACCAAAAGGGTCTACTGAGATATACACCGGTTCGCACCTTCCTTCCACCTGTGATTCTTTCCAATTTCATCCCCTAAGATCCCTATTCACAAACGGCGTGTCCATTTTTCTCACATAATCCATTTGAGTACCTCATCCAGTAATACAAATAGGAACTTCCAACCTGAGTGGAAAACCCCCTTCCACATCCTCCCACTAACCATTACCTAAACCAAAATGGTGACATACTATGCACCTCATGACGCAAACCCCTATCATAGCTCTCATCATCATCCAAGAAAAAAGGTCACTCAATAGAAACAGGGTTTGTTTACGTTTTGTTTCATCGGTAGCATAGCCCAATACAACAAGTTGACTCTCACTAGGAACTTCAAGTACGAAACCAGGTGTTTATAAAAGAGTTTACGGAAGGAATAATCACCGTGGTTTTGGTGTTGCGACGAGGTGTTTGGGTATCGATGTTGATTCTTAATAGAGAAGGAGCGATTAGCGAGGTGTGCGGTGGATGATGGTCTTGACACACGAGCAGGCTAGATGGAAATATCGCCAAATCCACGCTGATGAGGAATATAGCACTTACCTCACTGCCTAGTCTTTTCCTACTTTGGTTAGATTCATCCATGAATACTCATCAGGAGTTATTTTCCAGAACCTCCTTCATAACAGGAAAAAAGACACTACGGTACCCCATTAACAAAAAGCGCCATAAAATGCCATGATTTCACTCACACAGGACTCATCCATAAAATTCCATAAAACATAGCGCAGGAATCTAAATCCCTTCTTTTCCCATCCATGTATCCTACAGTACAGGTACCTACAAATATAAGTCCCCCGTCTCCAGGAACCCATCATTCCTCCTCCCTATTAATCCTCGCCACACCACACCACACCATCCAAAAGCCCCAAAGAAAAAACGAAACCAACTTCCCAACTCCTTCCCCCCTTAATTTCTAGATCAATCCACCTTTCCTTTCACATAGACCCCCAGCCCCCTATCAAACCACTACTTATACACCCCCTTACAAAAACGACCGCTACAACCTCCACATCCACCTCCTCCACATACCCAACCCAACCCCTAGCAGCCAGAAGAAACCCGACCAAACCAGAATAGAATAAACAAACTTCCCTCAAAGCTAATCCCACCTCTACACATTTCAATCTCAAGGTACTGCGTTGTATAATACAGTACAAGTCTACGTATTTACATACACGAGTAGGTAAACTTCACTAGAAGTCAAGGGGGATTATTATACGCTCCGTAGTAAGGCGGTTCATATAGAGAAAGTTAGAAATTAAGAAAACTTTCGAATTTAATTAAATTATATTTATAATAATAATCTAATAGGGTTTTTATATCTACGTCTAGTTATAGAATATTTTAATTCCTACTTTTAGAATATTTCAACTATTATATAGTAGGTAGTTATAGGTTATTATAGGCACTTTCTATTACTTAAGATCTATAAACGTTATAAAATAATAGTCTATAATTTAGAGGTAAGAGAAGTAATCTATTCCTTTTTTAAGTATAATAAGCTAAAGAATAATAAGTAATAACCTTAGAAGCTATATAAATAACCTATTATACCCGATCTAGGGCCTTTAATAACTCTATATTACTTATACCCTCTATTTCCTTCTTTAACGTCTTAAAAGCTAAGATAGTTAGTATAGAATATAAGATAGGAATTAAGTTACTTATACTTTAGTTTATCCTTATCTCTCTTATCCTTATCCTCCCCCTCCCCTCCTCTAACTCGCTTACTACGTTTCCTCTTATAAGGATATAGGTAGGGCTAGAAAGAATAGTATTAACCCTCCCCCCTATAGTAGTAGTTAGTATAACTATTATTAAAGTAACCTTTAATAACTATATAAGTGTTAAAAAGGCTATTATTCTTCTTATATTTAGTATAGGCCTCTCTTTTCTTTTACTTCTTATCTTTAACTAAAGTATTAACCTATATCTTTACGTTTTATATTCTCTTCTAGTTAATAGTAGTACTATCTTAATTTTAATAGAGAGTACTATTATTCTATTATTCTATCTCTAAAAAAGTAATAAGAGTCTTAAAGGGGCGTATAATTTAAACTAGTATAATACTAGTAATACTATCTTTAATAGTAATAGTAGTAGTAGTAGTAGTGTTTTTAGAGTAGTAGGCGGGCTTATAGGCGGCGGCGGGCTTCTTATAGGCGGCGGTAGTCTTCTTAGTCTTCTTAGTCTTATAGAGGGGTACTTCTTCTTCTTCTTCTTCTTTTTCTTTTTCTTCTTCTTCTTTGACAGGTTTAAAGGTAGGGTTAGAGAGGGTAAGGGAGAGGGAGGGAGAAGGAGAGCGGGTTAGGACAGGGGGTAGTATAGTATTAGTATTAGTATTAGTATTAGTATTATTATTATTATTAATAGTATTATTAGTTAAAGAAGAGGCTAAAGAAAGAAGTATAAGTTTAGGGGGGGGGTACTTTCTTTTATAGACTAGGACCTATATAAAACTTATTAATTCCTTATAGTAAAGTATAATAGTAATTTATTATATTTAAGAATCTATATTATAAGTAAATTAAAATTAGGAAATACTAGTTTAGTAGTAGTATTATAAATATAAAGGATAATAGTTATATTATAGTTATAAAGGATAATAGGAGTAAAACTCGCTTATTTCTATACTAACCTCTAATAATATAACTATCCTACTACTAGCTTATAGATAGATATAGGCGCTTATAGTCTTTTATAAATCTAAAAGATCTATAAAGTACTTAGAGCTAAAGTAAAAATCTAAAAAATATCTTTTTTTAGAAAGGTTTCTTTAAGGTTTTATATATAAATAAGAAGCTAAATTTTAATAAAACGCTAGTAACTCTACTACTCTATAATACTAAATTAAAGGTCCTTATCCTTATTTAACCCCTCTATCTCTTTCTTAGTTATTTCTACTACCTTCTCCTCTATTTATATACTAGATTAGGCTTTAGATTAGGCTTTAGATTAGGCTTTAGTAAAAGGTTAATAAGTTTATTTACTCTAAAGGATTAAAGACTTTAGAGGGCTTTTAGTTTTAATAGATAGTCTTAACTTCTTCTTTTTCTTCTTACTCTTACTATTATCTAAAATAGTAATAATTTTAAACTTATTAGAATAAGCTATTATTTAAGATAATTAATATATTAAAGTCTCTACCTTAATATATAGATAGTCGAGGTCTTCTATTTCTAAACTACTACCTTATTATACTTATTTTATTAGTATCTTTATATTCTTTAAATACTCCTATAGCTTAACGTTTATATAAAGATATATTATATTACTAGCTTTATAGTAGTTATTAATTAAGTTACTAACTCTTTCTTAATTATCCTCTAGTATAATTAGAAAGATCTCCTTTACCCTTATACTCTAGGCTTTCTTTATATATAAGAGCTACTATAAGTTATTCGAATCCTTGATAATCCTATTCTTAGTATAAAAGACTCTCTATAGTAGAACCTTAGTATATTAGTAAAATATATAAAAATATATAAATATATATAAATATATATAAATATATATAAAATCTACTTACTTTCTAAAGTAATTTATATATCTAATCTAACTATTTATAGACTACCTTATCTAAATTTAATATATAAGTAATAGTATAACTTTTAGCTTCTTTTAGTTCTTTATTATAATCTAGCCTATATTAAACCGAGATAAGGAGTTATATACGCCTTATAATAGAGGAATTATTCTTAAAATTCTAGTTATACTTTAACTTAGCGTTATTTATCTTTTATAATTATTATTCCTTCTTCTTTACTTTAGTCTAGGTTTAAGAGGCTTTAGCTATATCTAACCTTACTTTTACCTTTATAAAGGTTAAAAGGGTTAATAACGTTACTTCTCTACGTATAGAATAAGACGTAGCTTATAGACGAGAGGTAGCTTATAGATAAGGAGTACTTATTTAAGGTATAGATTTATTCTTATCTCTAGGATCCTAAGGGTTAAGCCTATAAGTAAGGTATCTACTTTAGAGGGATAGTACTTAAAGGGCCTTCTTTTCTATAGGGACCCTATAATAGAGACAAGGTATACCTAGAATATAATTAATATAATCTTAAGTAGCTATAACGTAGAGCGTAAGGAGTTTATAAATTCGAGGTTAATAAAGAGCTTAGTTTAATAGTTTAAACTAAAACTTTATACTTAAGAGTTTAAAGTAGTTAGATTTATAGATTTTAAGAGGAATCTACCCTACTAATATACCTAAGGATATCTAAATAGTATAAAGGGTTAGGTAAAGCTTATTAGATTCTTTAATAGTAGAACCTTTTATTTATAGATAATAGATTTATAAATACCTATAAATACTTATAGATATATAAAAGCGTCTACTATATATAAAGACTTCTCTTTAGAAGTATCTCTTAATTACTATTACTCTCTACCTCTATATAGTCTATATAGTTCTAAAGCTTCTCTCCTTCCTTATAATTATCTTCTATAAACTCCTTATCTTTATTAACTATAGAATTATCCTATTTATTAGCTTCTTAGCTTTATTCTTACTCCTTATTATTATTAGGGTAGAAAATAACGTCTTAAAAAGTAGCCCTACTATATATATTAAGTATCTCTTAATTCCCTAATTTAGAAATTCTTTTTTTAATAGTAATATATACTCTTTTAGAAGAATTAAGTTTAAAAAGACTACTATTATTTACTTATTAATATAGCTCTTAAAGCTTCCTTGTTAAAGGCACAGGTATATACTATAAGAATGTATATAAGAGACTTAAATAACTAACTAAACTACCTAGCTAGCTAAGTATAGGGGCTCGGCGGATACCGAGTTATATAACCTTTACCGCTCTATTATAGTATAACGCCGAGTTATATAACCTTTACTACTCTACCGTAGTATTATAGTTAGTATATTATAGATACCCCCCTTCGAAAGAATATCTTGTCCTAAGACCTTTTAGACTAGTATAGTAAATATAAATAATACTAAGTAAATACTATTTTTCTTTACTCTTTTTTTATAACTCTATTTTTATTTTAAATCTAGTTTTTTTATAAGCCGCTCTACCTCTTTATTAACTATTCTCTAAGCTTTTATAAATACGCTCTTCTAGTCTTATAACTCCTAGATTAAGTTTTTATATAATTTTTCCCTTACTAGGCTTGTTTCTATCTTATTATACTAAGGTTTAGTACTTTCTAAGACTAGGTTTTTTAAGTTTTTAATATAGTATTTTATTATTATTTACTTATATAAGAAAAATACTAGTATACGGTTTATAAATCGTTTATTATCTAGTCCTATTAGCTTATTAGCTATAGCTAAGATTTAGGTTAACTTTTAGCTAAGCTTTAGTTTAATCTTTTATACCTAGAATATCTTAATTATTTAAAGAGCTAACGCTTTTTCTAGAACCTATACTTTTTATTATAGTAATTCTATTATATTTAGTACTTCTTAAGTATTTAGTACTATTAATTTAATAAATTACTAGAAATCCTTTTTATCTAATATATATATATTTTCCTATTTCTTTACTATCTTTCTCTAGAAGTTACTATTTATCTATTCCTATATATTTTTTACTTTCTTAGCCTATATAGCTTCTCTAAATTTCTAAACCTTTTCTAATTATTCTACTTCTATTACCTTAGTCTTACTATTACTTAGCTATACCTCCTTTTAGAAGGTTAGTTTTTCTAGTAATAGCTAGGTAGGTTTTATTAGGCTAATAGAGTTTTAAGAACTCTATTTAGAGGGCGGCTTTTAGGTAGGTTTATTACGTAGTTTTAGAGCTAGGACGGCTACCTAGTCTACTACCGGAGCTATTATTTTTAGAGCGGTAACCGGTTATACTAGAATAGTAACTAGTTATACTAGAACGGTAACTAGTTATACCGGAATAGTAACTAGTTATACTAGAATAGTAACTAGTTGTTTAAGTATAGTAGTAGGTTATTCTAGAGTAGTAGATAGTTATCTAGGGACTATTACTAGAGTTATAGAACGTTCCGGCAATACTTATAGCCCTATCCCTTATAAGAATTAATATTATTAATAACTCTATTACTATTCGACTAGTTAGTATACCTATTACTCTATAGTTTATTCCTTAGTTATAGTAAAATCTATAACGCCTAAGTTAATCTCCGGTACTAAATAGAAGGACTTAAATAGTATAAGATTTTATTCTTTAAACTTCTTCTTAATCTTCTTCGCCTCTTCCTTTTTTTCTCTTAGGCTTAAGATCGAACGTTTCGACTTACTCTACTCTAGGGTTTAAGGCACGTCTAGGTTTATATCTTCTTAGTATTATAAATCTTCTAATATAGTAAAGGCTAAGAGCTTATCCTAGTTCTTCTCTTAAATACTTTAGTTATTATACTTATTATATAAGTTACTTAATACTAGCTTTCTTAGTAAAGACTTTACTACCGGCTAACTGAAAGTACTATAGTTATCGGCTATATAGTATTTATTACCTAAGTCCTCTATAAACTATTCTAAAGTTCTTAAAATCTCTTATACTAGAACCTTAAAAGTTACTTTCCGATCCTTTATTATATTTATATCGTACTATTTAACTAGGCCTTCTAAGGGGTAGCTACTATTATATTACTAGGTGTTATCCCTATACTATTATAGTCTTAAGCGTTTTACTACTATAGCTAGTTCTATTTAATCCTTACTTAGAATACTAATACTCTAGGACTCGCTATCTTATACTATAAAAGGGGTAACCCTAGTTAAGGAGAAATCCTATCTAGAGTATACTATTACTATTCCTTTATACTTCTCCTCTAGTTCTATTAATTTATAGTATATCGGTCCTATAAGATCTTAGTTATACTTATTAGTAGGTACTTTATCTCTATATATATAGTAGACTCTATATTTTTATTTAACTCCTATTTAATAATATAAGATTACTCGAGTACTTAGTTCTAGTACTATAAAACTAAAGTAGTTTTATTTTATTTATATATTTCTATTTATATTAAAAACTAGAGACTAATATATTATTTATATAATTAGTAAAATATTTATATTTATTAAAATAATAATTATTATAATATCTAAGAGGTATATATAGGAAGGTATACTATTAATCCTAAATATATTAATAGGACTACCTTATACTAGTACTAAGTATACTAGAAGGTTATACTTTAGTATATCTATAAGTTGTCTTATAGTTAGTCGATTATAGTAGGAATTATAATAGGTTTAATAAGGGTAAAGTATAAGAGTAGAGTACTTATAAAAAGAAGTATTAAATTAAGTATAAAGCTTACTAAATTATATAGGAGGGAGCACGAGTTTATATAGTACTAGCGCGTATATCCCTCGGCTAATTACTAAAAGAGCTTTATTACAAAGGAAGTAGAGCGCTATTACGTAAGAAAGTACCTACTATATAACATACCCCTTAGGTGCGCTAGGACATATACTATCTCTATCCTTTACTTTTTATAACCTCTAGACTACTACTATAATACTATAATACTATAATACTATACCTTGCTAGAGTAAAGTAGAACGTTCCGCGCAAACTATAAATACTTATATAGCTAAAAGTATAAAGTTAAAAGTAAGTATAGCCTTATTATAAGTAGTTTAGACCTTATAAACGTGTTTTAATATCTATAATCTAAGATCTAACTTCTAAACTTTACCCTTCTAAGCTAATATATTTTAATAGCGTACTAGATTACTTAATAGCCCTATTCGCCGCCGCCCTAAATCTAAACCTAAACTTAAGCTAGTTCCTATTTCCGCGCCTAAGCTTAAGCTAGTTCCTACTTCTACTCCTAAGTCTAATATATTATCGCCCCTATCTTTTGTACCTACTCTAAAGTATAATCCTTTTAGATTTAATATTAATATACCTAAGAATAAAGAATAGTATATTTTTAAAAATCCCTTAGTTAAAAAAGGTAATATTAAAGATAAGGATAATAATAAGATAGAGTATAAAACCGAGACCGAGCGCGAAAATACTAATAGTTAAGCTTATACTTATATACCTATACCTAAACCTATACTATCCCGATCTAGAAGAGTACCTATCTATAGTAAAGTTTGTATTCCTCCCTATTAAGGATATGTCTACGCTATATTATATAGAACTAATAGAGATAAGGGTATTTATTATAATATTTTAAATATATATACTAGTTTGCGTTATTTCTAGTACTCTAAGAGTTATACTTATAAACCTCTTTATCTAATTTATATACCTTTTATACTTTAACTTTAAAGTATTTTATATAAACCTCTAGAATTAGAAGGCTATACTAAATAAGTAATTCTATAAATCTTATCCTAAACTATACTAACTTTAAAGTAGTCGACTTAAGAAGTACTATAATATTATTAAATAGGTCTTAAGCTACTATAGTAATAAAAAGCTCGATAATATACTAAATACTACTTGTATTCTAGAGTATCCTAGTATAGTAGTACCTAGTAATAAGAAGGCTAGTATACTTGTTACTAAGGGAGATAAAAAAAACTACTACTAAAATTATAGAGGAAGCTAAGCCCTTAAATAATATTAAAATAAAGTTCCTAGCTCTAAGTAGTATAATTAAGGAGTTAAGAGAGTGTATAGCTACTAAAAACAGTAATTAAATATAAATAGTAATTTTTAAAGAAGTTTTCAAGCGTTATTATACCTAGGAGTAAATTAAAGAACTTCTATAACCCTTAATAATATAACTTATTTAAAGCTATTATAAAAACTATAGTAGTTAAGTACTCTTTATCTTTAATAGATAAAGACTATAAAAATAAGGCCTTTTAAATAAAGAACGCTTAAAAAATAAAATAAGTCTTCTTTAAGCTATATATAGCTCTCGATTATAACTCTAGTAGTACTCCTTTNGGGGTCGAATTAGTAAGCGTAGTTACTCCTTAGGAGGTACTCCCTAGGTAAATAGTATAAATAAAAAAGTATTAATTATAATTATAATAGTAATAAATCTTTAATAATTAATAAATAAAAAGATATAAATATAAAAGAAGTTTAATTTATTAAAATTCGAATACTATACTCTAAGTAGTATTACCTCTTAGCTAGAGTAGAATCTATTTTAATTTTAAGTAACTCTTAAAGCTTAAGGTTTATTTTATATAACTCTTAATTAAGTAAGCTAGTAAGTAAGCTTTTATCCTAAAGATTAATTAACTAAATAAAGTTCTTAAATTTAATTTATAAAAGATTTTTAGTTATTCTATCTATAGGTATATCCTTAGTTAGGATATATATAAGCTTAAAACTCTTTTAGTAGTACTTTTATTATAGCTATATATTTTAGATATTAATATAATAGAGCTTAGTTAATATACGCTAGTACTCTCTTACGACTAGCCGAATTATTTATAAGTTATTATACTATATTGTCTATAACTACCCTACTTAGAGCTAGAGCTCCTTAAATAATTATTAGAGTACTATAGACTCTACTACTAGGACTTTTACTCTAATTAGTTCGGATTTAGTAGAAGAAGTAGTAATAGTATCTTATCTTATAGCTTTCTATATAATAAGCCCTCTAAATAAGGAAATAATATAACTATAAGAAGACCTTCTTATTTCTAAATTATCTATAAATAAAGCGTTAGAGGCTATAACTAAGAGGTTTAATCTAGGTTCTACTAAATACTCTATTACTAGGAATCTTAATCTATAAAAGTAATAAATAGTTTATTCTACTACTTAGATATAAGTTTAAGATAGGTTAGTTAAATAGTATAAAAGGAGTAAGTAAGTAAAAGTAATATCTACCCTAATTATTATTCTAAAGTATAAAATAGAACTAACTATTTACTAAAAGAGCTTAATTATAGTAGCTATTATAATCCCTTTAAATTTATAGAACTCGACCCTAGGTAAGGGGGTACTTAAGCTAGTTTTATTTATAAGCCTAAATCTTTTTATAACCTTTTTAATATACGTATTATATAAGAGTTAAAGTTTATTTACCCCTCTATCTTTAATAACTCTTATACTAAGAAACTACTTAACGTTATAAAGGTTATATAGTTTATATATTTAGCTAAGCTTAGTAATTAAGGTCTAGGCCTTAAGTTTATCTCTTTTATAAT
>LT855409.1:2350345-2398412 GCA_900184765.1 Hymenoscyphus fraxineus
AATACTATATTAACATAGAAACCTTCTATAATAGTAACCTTTTTAAGTACTAAATCCTAGGTACTAGAACTATTAGGACTATCTATAACCTTCTTAATAATACGTTTCCTATAACCTAAGATCTTTATATAAGAAGTTCTAGCCTCTACTATCTTATTAGGTCTAGCTAGTATAAAACTACTAGGAATAAGTATTACTTTACTATTAATAAGGTAGAGCGCTCTATAGTTATCTAATAGAGTACTATTACTTAGTAAGTAATAGCCGAAATCGAGTATAGTAAAGTATACCCTAAGGTTCCCTTATAGGTTACTAGATAATATATCTATTAAAGCTAGGTCTATAATAGTACTAATATAAGAGCTTAGGAAAGATAGCTTAAATAATAAACTAGATCTTTTAGATAGATTTACCTTAATTCTAGTTTTCCTATCTACCTTAAACTAACCTTTCTTAATAACTTATTTTCTTAGTTCTTTAAACTTATTATCTTAGAGTCTAGTAAGAATCTTTTAAGTATATTCCTAAGTTATAGCTTTTCTTAAAGGTAGATTATAATATCCGGTTAAAGTACTTTCTAATTAGTAATATCTTTTAGGTCTATAGTTATAGAATAGGTTCCTATAAGAGTATTTATTATTCCGCCTATTATAGCCTAATATTATCCTACTTAGCTTATTATTAAGTTTATTAATTATTATAGTATAGACCTAATAGCTCTTAGCCTTCTTAGTAGCTAAGCTTATATTTTCTAAGATACTAAGAAAGACCTTAATAAGTTACTTAGTTAAAGCTANGTTAACTTCGAGAATACCTAGGTAATATACCTAGTTATATATATTTTCTTATTCTTATATCTACTTAGCTAGGTTAATATTCTAGTTCTTAGTAGTAGAAAGAACTTAATAATACTCTTATTAAGCGTAGGACTTTTAAACCTCTATAGTTAGTCTTAAGATAGAAGCTAGTTTATAAACTACAGACTAAGTTATATATAGTCTGTTATTATTATAGCGGCCTAAGGTTATTATTATATTAAGGTATTAATACGTATTTACTATAGTACTTATAAATTAATTAATTTCTTTAATAGCCTTTTAAGTATCCTAGCGCTCTTCCTCTTTTAGTTTATACTAGTTTTAGATAAGAGAAAAGGAGTATAATATAGACTTAAGTAAGGTAACTTCTAGAATTAGTAAGTATTCTAGTAGTAGTCTACGCTTATTAATAGAATTAGTACTATCCTTTTATTCTTATAAGCGTTAAATATATATAAGGTATAGTAGCTTATCTTTAAACTTTCGAAGGTCTTCTCTTACCTAGGCGTCCTTAATATAAAGAATAGGCTTTCGAATATTAAAGTTCGAAGCGTCTAGAGTATTAGGATTAACAAAGTACTAAATAAGTTTAGCGCTCGCGAGTTGCCTAAGTGTAGAGTACTATATAACCTAGTCCTTACTCAAATAGAGCTTTAGATAGGTTAGAGTTAAGGATACTATAATAAAATAGATTAAAGAGAGAGAGAGAATAAGAACCTTATTATAGATTCGAATTTAGTATTATAAGAATAACGTATATTAATTACTTAAATATAGCGGAAGGTAGAATTAAAGTTTATATTAAACTTTAGGTACTAGACCGGGCTTATAACTATAAGTTACCTTATAGTTAGCCGATTATAGTAGGAATTATAACAGGTTTTATAAGGGTAAAGTATAAGAGTAGAGTACTTGTAAAAAGAAGTATTAAATTAAGTATAAAGCTTACTAAATTATATAGGAGGGAGTACGAGTTTATATAGTACTAGCGCGCATGTCCCTCGGCTAATTACTAAAAGAGCTCTACTATAAAGGAAGTAGAGCGCTATTACGTAAGAAAGTACCTACCACGTAATAATATCTATATATTAGTCCTATATATTTAGGTATAAGATCCCCCTTTCTAGGGTTTAAATTAGTATAAAATCGCTATTATTTTTTAACTAATACTATTATAACTCTAGATTAACCTATTAGTCCTATACCTTATTCTAAACCGGAGTACTTAAGTTTACCTCTTATACTTATCTTCTATCTAAATTAATAACCGGGGATAGTAGTACTAGGTAGGGTAGGTATACCTTATTCTCTTAGTTAATAGGTTTCTTTTTTCTTTACTTCTTCTCGAGTTATCTATTAGACTAAGCTAGGCTATTCTAGTCTAATCCGGCTTCCTAATTAGTTTAGCTAAGCTTTAGTTAACCTTTATTACTAGGATTACTTAGTTTTTTTAACTATAGTATAGGTATAGGTATAGCCTAATCCTTTAAACCTTAAGCTTTATATTCTAATCTATTTAGTTTATTATTATACTAATCTCGACTTATTATTCCTTATACGAATTCCTTTTAGTTTCTCCCTATACTAGGTTAGCTCTCTACCTTACTTTTAAGTTATTAGTAGATACTTCTTATAAGTCTACCTACCTATACTACGCGTCTATCGATTAGATCTCGACTAAAGTCTAGTAAGACTAGTAGACTACGTTCGTTTAAAAGGCGTATATACTCTTTCGAAGGTTATAAGGTTATACCTTATAGGGTTTAGATAGGGTCGATTTATATTAGTAGTCTTATAATAGTAGTAACTAGTATTACTACCTTCGCCTATAGTTCTTATAGTCCCTAGTATAGATTAATTTATAGTTATTATAGTACTTATAAAGCTATTCCTTATAGGTTTTATAGTACGTTTACCGCGTTCTATTAACTAGATATTATAGTAATATAATATTATAAAAAGAATACTTTTAAAAATAGAGTTAAAGATAAAGTTCTTCTTTTTAATCTAGTAATATTTTAAGTAACCTATACTTTAAGTAAAAATAAATCTATTAAAAGTAAAGTTATTAACTTTACCTTCGAGCTTATAATTTAACTAGTACGTTAGTTCTACCTTAGTCTATAAAAATACCTAACCTTATAGCCTAGTATCTAATAATAATATATAGTCTTCTAACCTAGTACTTAGTAAGAATATATAGTAAGTATATCTAGTAATAGATATAAGCCTATATCTTTTAGTTTATATATAGTTTAGAGCTATAATTACTATTCTTTATTAATAGCCGGCTTCTACTTAACTAGTACTAGTCCCTTTACCTTGTCTACCTTAAAATTATAAAGTAGTTATTAAGTATTAGCTAGATCCTTCTTTAGTAGTTATTAATTATTCTCTAGTCCGTAGCCTTTCTAGTATATAAGGTATTTCTTTTAGCCTATAAGTATAACCCTCTTCTTAATTATTTATTTAACCTCCTATTCTAGGTCTTAGCTAACTATAATTACGTTAGGTTTTACTAGGGCTAGTCTATTATAAGGGTCCTTTCCTTATAGTTTAAGCTCTAGGTATACTACTAATATAACTAGGTAGATCTTTATTAACTTAGGTAATTCTAGCTTATATACTAGTCTACTTATTCTCTCTATAATTTAAAATAGGCTAGCTTATTATATATAGATCTTTTTATTATCTTTTACTACTAGTAAGTTATAGCCTTTATATAGTTATAAGAATACTTAGTTACCTACCTTAAAGAAGGTAGGCTTATAGTTTTTATTATATATAGACTTTATATAAACTACTACTTCTACTAGTATATCTACTACCTTAATTCTTACCGCTAGTATATTTAATACTTCTTTTATATTTATAATAAAGCTAATTAAGGTATTTAGGAAGAAACTATAGTATAATTCGTTTAGTAATTTTCCTATTACTAATAATCTATAATTATTTATTATAAATTATAGTTCTAGAATTATATTTAGCTATTTAGATATATTAATTAAAGCCTAGTAGAAATACTATAATATAATTTCTACTATTTAGTTTATAATCTTAGATTAGCTATCTACTTAGGGGTAGTATATAGTAAAGTAGAATAGTCTAGTACCTATAGTCTTAAATACCTTCTTCTAGAATTTATTAACGAATTTTCTATCTCTATCTAAGATTATAACTTTTAGGAATCCCTAGTCTAATAAACGCTATCTTACTATAGTTACTTTTACTTAATCTTCTACTAACTAGTCCTCTTAGCCTAGTATAAAAGCTATCTTCTTTAAATTCTTATTTATTATTATAAGTATAGTATTCTATCCCTCCTTACTTTCCGGGAACGCTAGGATAAAGTTAATTATAATAGTATAAAAAGGTACTAGTAGGGATAAGATAGGTTAGAGTAAGCTATTTAGTTTATACCTCTTTATACTAAATACTAAGTATTCTAAGTAAAAGGTTAAGTATTTTTATAAGTTTTTTCCTAGCTATTAAATATAGTACGCGTAAGCTAGAGTATTCTATAATTTTATATAGCCTATATAACCTAATAGGTTATATATAAGCTTAAATATATCTTTAATATAGTCTTTTAGTATATATAATTGTTCTAGTAGACCGTTTAATTCTATATAGAATAGTAGGCCGTCCTTTAAACTAAATAAGAGCTAGGCTTTATTATCTCTTAATTTATTATTAGTTTAAATTATATTAATTATTTTTACTAACCTTAAATTACTTTTATAACCCTTAGTTACTTTCTTTCTAAAGTCTATAGAGATCTATACTATAGCTTTACTAAAGTTTATAGTAGTTTTAACTACTATACCTTACTCTATAAATAGTATATTTAATTCCGCCTCTTTTTCTAGGCCTTTAGGTTTTAGTTAGCTTATAAACAAACGTAATAAAATATCTAGAATAATATATATTTTATCTAGTTTATAGTATATATTAAGATTAAATCTTAATAAAAATTTAAAAGCTCTTACTAGCTATAAGTTAAGCTTTTCTATTAATATTAATAAGGTAATATTAAACTTTTTAACTAAACCTAGAATTACCTTATAGTCTATAAATATAATTATAGTAGGTCTTTATATTAACTTAATCTTATCCTAGATCTTTTATACTACCTATACTAGTTCTATAGTTTCTATTTCTATTAGCTAATAGTTTTATTTAACTATTATTAATTTTCTAAATAAGAATATAATCGGTTTAATCTTTTAATAGTTATATATTAAACTATTTAGATTCTATTGTTAGGTAAATAAGCCTAACGAGTCTCCATTCACTTACGAGTCGTTCTCTTATATAAGTCATAGTCCGTAGCTTGCCCGATTAGGCAACTACACTCCATGGACCGTGCGTAGCTTAGCTAGGGGTATAAATAACACCCTACTATAGTAGCTTAGTTAGTTCCTTACTATAATTAACACTCGTTCCTACTATCTATTTACTCCTAGCTACTCTACTGAAATAAGTACCTAATAATAGGTTATAAGCCTAGAAGCGTAAGCCGAAGGGTAATTATAGTAGCGCTTTACTACGTCTATTCTAGTATAGTGTTAGATAATTTTATTTTAAAAGTCTAAGGTTTATAGTTACTTAGCGTATAGTACTTTATATTAGTATCTATAGACGAAGTTCGATATTAAGACTCTAAGGGATAGTTTATCTCTAAAGCGAAGTACGAGTTACTAATTTAATAGTAAAAGGAGAGTACTAAAAGAGAGGATTCTAGAAGTTTAGCTAGGGTTTCGGAATTAGATAAAACTAAAGGGACTACTAACTAAAGTTAAGCTAATCCTATAGTACTTCCTACTTAAAAGAGTCCTGTATTACCTAGGTTATTCTTAGACGATTAGGAGAATACTAAATCTCTTCCTAATCTACCCTAAAGTAAGGTAGTTTCTTAGTCTAAATAAAACGATTTAGATAGAGCTTTTATAGAACTTAAGAAGGAAACCGAATTTCTACTACTAGATCTAGGTTCTAGTAATAATTTAAGTAGTAGTAGTAATAGCGACGATAATAATAATCTACCCCCTTTTCCTCCCTCTTCTTTAAATTTCGAATTAAAGCTAGTAATAGCTACCTTATATAATAATAACGCCGGCTTTATCTTTAGTAATAAGGTAAAGCTTAAGGGAGAAGTAAATTATATAGAATAGAAGTTATTACTTAAGTGTCTCCTAGAACAACTAAATATTAAGGAGGTTATTAACCCCTTATATATTATACTAAAGATAGTACTAAAGATCTAATTAGTAGATACTATATTTATACTAGAAGAGGTGGTCGTATAAATAAAATATAAAGTAGATAACGTAACTATAACTTACGCTATTTAAACTAATTATATTAGTAATACTTTATATACTATTTCTAGGTACTTAAATACTCGAGAGATCTAGGAACTCCTAGCCTTAAGATATTAAGGATTAGAAGACGTAACTCTATATAATCTAGTTAATAAATAGTAGACTAATATATATAAAAAGTATAATAATCTTACTAAGTTCCTTAATAAGTATAATAACTTATATTAATAGATTTAGAAGATAGGGTATAAACTAGATAATCGCGCTTAATTTATTACCTTCTTTAGTAGTCTAAAGAATTCCTTTCCTATTTAGGTAAATGTTCGTTAAACAATTATATACTAGGCTAAGTTAAATAAGAATCTCGATCTACTAATAATAAAAGAACTTTAATAAGACCTTCTTAATAAGGTATAATAGAAGTCTATAATTAGTATAGTAGCGATTATATATTCTAGGAAGGATACTTCTTAAAAGGATAGTAGAAATACTAGAGGATTAAAGGATAAGAATAATAAGGATAAGCTAAAAGGAGATAGAAAAGGTAAGGGTAGTAAAGGTAGAAATAAGGATACTAGAGTTATAGAGCTTTATAAATAATATAATAAGAAATACCCTAGAGCTAATATTAGACGTTATTATAAGAAGAATCTAGAATAATAAGCTAAATAGGAAAAGCGAAATAATATAAAGTAGAAGCTAAAGGAATTATTAAAGGATAAAAGTAATAAAAAGAAGGATAGTCTAAAGGATTAATTTAGTTATACTAGCTTACTAAATAGTATATTATTTTAATATATAATATCTTCGACTACTATTAGTACTAAGTTCCTTTATAATACTAGTACTAATACCTATATTTATTATAACTAAACCCGCTTTAGTAAATTAACTATTTAATTATATAGGTATACTACTATTATAAGTAGAAAGGTTTATATTCTTAGAAAAGGTACTATTATTCTTTATATAAAGATTAGTACTATAGAATACTATAAGGTAGTTTTAAATAACTACTATTAGATTCTAGATAGAGGGGTAAATTTATTCTCTAGGAAACTCTTCGATTAGTATAGTAGAGTAATTAGAGGTAGTCGCTTATAGAATTAATTAAATAATAAAACTTAAGGTTTACTTAACGATTAATACTATCTTATTAAAGCTCTAAACACCTTCCTATTATATAGTAAGCTTTATTTACTAGTAGATTTTATACTTAAATTAATACTAGATAATATAGTTACTATATTAGTACCTATAGTAATTTAGAAGGCCCGTCTAACTTTATACCTATACTATTAACGTCTAGCCTATTCGGGTATAAATACTATACGTATAACCTAAAAGATTATTAAGGATATAGAGGTATACTCTATTCTAGTACTAGTTTAAAAAGAGTTAATTTATAATCTTTATAAAACTAGGAAACCTATATACTTTAGACTAAAATTAATTAATCCTACCTTAAAAGTAAAGGAGGTTTATAGTAAGTTATATATTAATATATTTAAGATTAGCCCCGCGGCTTATAGTAGTTATAAGTATACTACTCTTATAATAGATAAAGTATTATAATATTATACTATATATCTGTCCGAGAAGAAGAGTAAGGTATAGACTTATATTAAGACGTACTAGGTAATAGTCCGTACCTAATATAGTACTAAGATTAAGAGCTAGCGTTTAGATAGTAGTAAAGAGTACTTAGTAAATAATATTAAGAACTATACTAAGGAGTTTAGGATTATTAAGGAGATTATAATACTACGTTCGCTAGAGTAAGACAGTCTTACTAAGAGAGCTAATTATATAGTTATTAAGAGACTATAAAGTATAATCCTTGATTAAGATATTAATCTAAAATTATAGGGTAAAATCCTTAAGGCTATTATAGAAGTAACGAATAAGTTAGCTAATTCTATTTTTTTAGGGGTAACTTCTTATAAGGTATATTTTAATACTATTTATCCTAATAAAGATAATAAGCCTATAGTTAAGTACTTTTAAGTTCTTAGGTATAAGACATTTATATATATTCTATTATAAGACCGAGTAGCTAGTAAGAAGATTAAATCTTATACCTACTAGGGAGTTCTTATTAGATATAAAGGAGATCGAATCTAGAGAATCTAGGTTCTATCTCTTAGTATATATAGACAAATAGTTCGTTCCTCTAACGTTAGATTTAATAAAGGAGGATTTATTTTAGGACTAGATAGAGAGGTATATAATAAGGTAGATACCTTCTTTAACCCTTATAATAAAGCCTAATAGCTAGCTGTCTTAGATCCTTTAACAGACCTATATTAAGTAGTGTTCCTACCTACGGTATATAACAAGGAATATAACCTTAAGTAAGGGGTAAAGGAGTTAAATAAAACTTTAGATAAGGATAATTTAATCGAGTAGGATAAGAGTACTATATCTAATAATAAGGATAATATTCCTTATACTCTACTAATTCTACTACTAAGAATAAAAGGACGTCTAAAAGGCTCGAAAAATAAGAGCTATCCTATAGTTAATCTAAGTAATAGACCTTAAACCTACTAATTATAGCGCAAGGATTCTAATACTACTACTATATAATTAGTAAAGGAAGGTAGAAAGCTAGATAATACTAAGCTTATAAATTTATTTATTAGAGTAATTAAGGAAGTAAATCTAATATCTAACGATCCTTAAACACTTAAAGAGGCTTATACTAGTAAGAATACTTACTACTAGCGTATAGTAAAAAAGGCTAAAGACAACTAGTTAAAGAGAAAGAAGACTTAGACTATTTAATATTAAAATATAATACTAAGTACTTTATATTATTTACCTAGAAAGTATATCTTTTATATAAAACAAGACTATAATAGAAAGATCCTAAAGTATAAAGTATACTAGGTTATTAAAGGTTTTCGATAAGTTTATAGAATCGACTATCTCTAGACTTTTATAAGGGTAGTTAAGTTAACTTTATAGAAGGTAATTATAGCGCTAGTAGCTATTCTTAATCTTAAACTCGAATAAATAGATACTATTAGTACGTTTCTAAATAAAGATATTAATAAAGATATTTATAGCTAAGTTCTACCTAACTAGGACAAAGATAGTAAGAATATCTCTCTAAAAGACTTCGTAGTTAAATTAGATAAGGCTTTATATAGCCTTAAATAATTACTAAGACTCTAGTAATAAAAGCTAGGAGATACTCTAAAGTAACTCGGATTTAAAGTAATAACTACTAACACTTATATTTATATTAATAATAAAAAGGGTATTATTATTTATATCTATATTAACAATCTACTAATTATAGGAAAGGTAGGTAAGTAGTTAGATTAAGTAAAAATTAACTTATAAAAGTACTTTAAGATAGAAGATTTAGGACCTACTTACTATTATTTAGGCGTACGAATTATCTAAGATTACTCTACTTATAAGTTATATTTATACTAAGACGCTTATATTAAGCGTATGTTAGAGAAGTTTAGTATAAAGAATTATAAACCTATTAATACTCCTATAGATCCTTTATAATAGGACTAGATAGTTCTATAGCTTAAGGGGGTCTAAGTAACCCTAGAAGACGTTATAATATACTAATCTATAGTAGGGTCTCTTATTTATTCTAGTTGTATTACCTACCTAGACCTAGTATTTACCTTATTTATATTATCTTAATTTCTTAATAACCCCTTAAAAGTATATATAATATAAGTAAAGCGTTATCTTAGATACCTTAAAGGCTTAATTATATTAGCTATAGTATTCGAAGGAGGTTAATTCGATAGTAAGGATATAATACTTAAAGGATTTACTAACGCTAGTTATATAAATTATAAAGTAACTAGTTAATTAACTTTAGGATATATTTTCTTCTTTATAGGAGGTATTATCTCTTATTAATTAAAGCGCTAATCTTATATAGCTTAAAGTATAACCGAGGCGGAATTTTATAGTATTATAAAGGCTATTATAGAGCTCTTATAGATTTAAGAGCTATTTAAGTAAATAGGCTAAAATACTTAGGACGTTAAGTAAATTCGCTTATATAGTAATTGCTAGGGTACCCTCTTAATATCTAAGAATTCGGAATTATACTAAAAGACAAAGTATTTTATATATTAATACTTCTATATATATAAATCTATCGAATCTAGATAAGTAGACTTATAGTATATCCCTATAGAGTTTATAGTTACTAATAGATTAATAAAGGCTTTAGATAAGGTTAAGTATAAGGAGTTTATTAAGTTATTAAATATGGTAGATTTACCTTAACGCTTAATTAGTTGATTTTTTAGGGCAGGTTTAGTTTAGTTGTTTCTCGACCTATAGTAATAGAAAAGGGGTGTGTTATTAGGTAAATAAGCCTAACGAGTCTCCATTTACTTATAAGTCGTTCTCTTATATAAGTTATAGTCTGTAGCTTGCCTGATTAGGCAACTATACTCCATAGACCGTGCGTAGCTTAGCTAGGGGTATAAATAACACCCTACTATAGTAGCTTAGTTAGTTCCTTACCGTAATTAACACTCGTTCCTGCCATCTATTTACTCCTAGCTACTCCACTGAAACAAGCACCTGATAACAGATTCTTATCCCTCTTTTCTTAGGTATAGTATACTATAATACTTATACCTTCCTTTAATAAGTCTATATTAATATATAATTAGTATTCTATATTAAAGTATATTAAGATAGTCTTTACTATTAGTACTTCTTATAGTACTATAAAAGACGCTCTCTCTTTTCTAGTTAGATATATAAATACCTTACGTTTAGTAAAGTTTATTCTAGCCTACCTACTTACTAGTACTTATTTAAACAGTTCCGTTTTTCTCTCTTATAAGAGTACTAGAATAATTATATAGTTTTAAATATACTTATATAGATATCCTATTATTCCTAAGTATCTCTTAAAGTTCTTAAGTATTTTAGGAAAAGTTAGACTTTTAATTACCTTTAAATATTCCTCTATAGTAAATATCCTAAGTAAGTCTACTTTTTAGCTAAGAATTACTATTAAGGGGTAACTTAGGAACGTCTTTTCTAGGCTATATACTAGGCTAAGATTCTTAAAGATTATAAATAGTATAGCTAGGTATTCTATATATTTAAGTAATATTTTACTTATAATTACTATATTATTTATATAAGTCTTTATAAAGTACTTAAGGTCTTATAAGTAATAGTCTATTAAATGCTATATATATACTAAGGTATTATAGTAACCTATTAAAGGTATATTTAAGGTTTCCTAGCCTTAGTAGGATATAACTATAAAGTATAGTCTATAGTCTAGGTAGACCTACTATTAAAAAAAGAAAGCTAAGTAGTTAATAGCTATAATAAAACTATACCTTATATATATTACTATAATATCCGATTATAATAGTATTAGGTATACGTCTAGGACTACTAGTTTATTTAGTTCCCTAATATTAATTATAATATAGCCTTTCTTATCCTTAGTATTCTTTTATATACTAGATATTAGATAGGTAAATAGATAATACTTTATAGTCTATTATATCTTTCCTTCTTTATATAACTTATTATATACCTAGTTAATAAGCTTATAGCCTCTTTAACCTACTAGATATACTCTAGCTCTACCTATTATATTATTTTCCTAACCTAGCTTTAAATAGACCTTTATATATTAGTCTATAAGTATATTTACTCTATTCCTAATCTTCTATACTTCTAGGAATCTATTATAGACCTTCTATAAGGTTATAATAGCTTCTTTATTACTATAAATCGTAATACTACTTTCTAGCTTAGTCTCTTAGTCTAAGCGTACTAGTAGTTATAGGAGCTTAGGTTTTAGCGCTAGTTCTAATACTAGGTCGAACATCTTGTCCTAGTTCTCTATATCTATATAATACACCTTATTAAATATTATCTTAGTTAATTTTCCTAACTATATATTTCTATAGAGGCGTACTAGTAAGTTAGAGTTATTCTTTACTAAAACTAATAAAAAACTTCTATTAACTAAGTATAAAAAAAGGTAGACTAGTAACTTATTAGAAAGAAATAAGTATTCTCTATTTTATAAGTATATTTTATAAATACTAACTAGTATACCTATTTAAGGTAAGATTATAGTTAAGTTTTTAACATATACTAGCTTATTTATTTATAGCCCTACTACTCTAGTAGTAATCGGGATTATTATCTTATAGGCTCTTATAAAGACTATTATAGTTATAAATAATATATTAATCTATTCGAGACCTATAATATCTATATCTACTAGTATATTTACTTATAGGTTATTAACTAAATAAACCTTATAAGTAATCTATACTAGTACTTCCTAGCTATTAGCTTTAGTACCTAAGAAGTATATATCTAAGACTACGTATTCGGTTAATTAGTATTAGTTACCTAAAATACCTTTTACTATAATACTAGTAGCTATATATCTAATTTCTATATCTAGTTTTATCTCTTTAAGCTATCCCTTATCTACTAGAGATAGGCTATACCTAGTATTAAGGTATATTACACTTAGTACTCTATCTAGACTTAATTAGATTATAGCTCTTATATATTACTAGCCTTAGAATTTATAACCTATTCTAATATCTAGTTAGCTATCTACTATACTTTTAATAACTTTATTATATTTTTTATATATTACTTTTATAGATTAGAAAGGCTTAAATTTAGTATTATTCTTCTTTACTTTCTTTACCTCTTTAGTTATATAACTATCTTAAATATACTTATATAGTTTATTTTTTAAGGTAAACTCTAGTTTATATTCTCTATATTTAAGTATTTCTATAGTTAAAGTAGTATTAAATCTTATAAATTGTTTTTCTTTTTTATACTAATTATATTATTTATAGTCTATATTTTCTATATCTTATAAGAATAGAATATCCTATATTCTAAAATTACCCGGCGGCTCTTATCCCTTACTATAATAGGATTAGGTATTATCTTAGAGGGGCTCTTTAGAATCTTATTCTTTTATAAGATATACTTACTAGTAGATAGGCTTTATATTTATTATTAGATTCTACTAAGGCCTAGAATTTATATTTATTTAGCTTAATAGTCTCGCTTATTATAGATACTTTAAAAGGTTTCTATCTTAGCTTTAACCGGGATTTTATACTAGTACTAGTAACTACTATTATTAGTTTTAATACTAGTTCTAGGTATTATTAGTTATATTATTTCTTTAACCTAATAGATTATAATTTATAAAGTTACCTCTCTTCTAGTACTATATATTTCCTCTACCTCTACCTTATTAATATAGCTATCTAAAACCTATAGTACTTATTTATAGCTAACCTTGTATTCTATTTACCTATTATTAACCTCTAGCTAAGTAGTTTATATTTAATTAACTAGGAGTAGGTTAATTAGCTATATTTAAAATTAGAGACTATTCTCTATTATAAATTATTAGGAATTAGCTAAGTTTTATACTATCTATTAGGTACTAGATAACTATTTATAGTAGTAAATCTATTATATTATATAGTATTATTATTCGGTTAAATTTAAACTTAACTCTTATAGATCTAGTATTTCTAAAGAGCTCCTAGGTAAAACCTCTAATAGTTTAGCCTCGCCGAATATTCGCTAGTATAAAATAAGCTTCTATTATCTTCGCTTAAGCTATATTAGTTAGTACTTTAAATCTTATAATTAAGACTTTTATTAACTTTTAGATAAAATAATCTATAAATAGATCTTTCTTAAGTTTAGTTAACTTATTTATATACTATCTTACTACTTTAGCTCGTAGGTATTTAGGGAAGACTTTTCGAACGCTATCCTTACCTTCTACCTTAGTATAATATAGTAGTATATCTATAAACGTATATACGTTATTATATATTATATATTTGCCTATATTACCTTTATTATTTAAGTTTAATAGATTAAAGTAACTAATATCCTCTAGCCTTAAGGTAGTCCTAGGGTTATTATAAACGAAGCCTACTAAGCTTTCGTCCTCTTAGTTTAGTTAAGTAGGTTTTAATTCTAAAGCTACTTTTACTATACTTATAATTATCCTTTAGATTAAGTCTTACTATACTTAGAAGAACTCCCCGAGTATTACTAATAATAATATCTTTAGTCTTAGGATCTCCTTTATTAAGGATCTTAGACTACGCTATTATTCTAGTATTAGTCTTTTCTTCTTAAAGGATTAGGAGGTTTATCTTCTATTATTTTATACTATAACCCCTAGAAGTAGAGCTAGTTCGTCTTCCTTAGTTTCTAACTTATCTTTATAATTAATAGTAAATTAGTTTCGGGCTTCTTCTTATTATAGGGGGGGTAGGGATAAATATATAATTTTAGTATTAAATTATTTAAAACCGATTAAGGACTATCTAGAGTTATAACTAGCTTAGAGCTATTCCGGCTAGTTATAATAATCTATAGCTACGTACTACTAGAATTAGAAACTTAGGCTAGCTTTTAAGGTTTTAAAAGCTTCTATAAACCCGTCTCTTTTATTACTATTCTAGATCTCTAGGTAGTACTCTAGTTTATTCTTATACTATTTTACTAAAACTCTAATAACTTAGTATTCTACTTCCGTTATTTAGTTCTTAATATCCTAAGTCTTTCTATATACTTTAATCTATAAAGCGATCTAAAAAACGTTTTTAGGTATAAGATCTAGGCCTTAATAAGAGTATAGTCTTATATACTAACCGGAGTAGGTAGGAGGGTTATTAGGTCGGAGTAAAGAGTATACTAGGTAGTAAGGTATTATAGGTTAAAGTAGAAACTCCCCGACTTTATTAAGACACTACTAGCTAAGGTAGGTATAGCCCTAGCGCTTTTATAGGGTAGTACCTCTACTACTACTCTAGTAGTAATAGATTCGTATAAGTACTAGTTGTTTTAGCCGTAGATATACGTTATTCTACTTAAGGCTAGTATAGTAGTAAGGATTATTTCGAGGTAGAGTAGGTTTAAGGTAAGGATTTATAATATAAGGCGCGGGGTTTTAGACCCTCTAGAGGTTATTTAGATAGTATTTATAAGTCTTAAAGAGACTAGTAAACTAGTACTAAAGGAGTAGCTAGTATAGGACTCGAAGATTTTAAGTCTTACTAGTAATAAAGTATTACTACTATCTATTAAAGGTATAGGTATATANTTAGCTAGCTAAGTATAGGGGCTCGGTAGATACCGAGTTATATAACCTTTACTACTCTATCGTAGTATAACGCCGAGTTATATAACCTTTACCGCTCTACCGCGGTATTATAGTCGGTACGTTATATTCCTATATAAGATAAGGTACGTCTTTTAATATAGGCTCTACTTACTAAATTTAAGACGTTTAACGTCTTTAAGTAAAATTCCCTCTTATTATAAAAGGTTTTAATAAAGGTCTATTATCTCTAATAGTAAGAAAGTATTAATATTAATATCTTTTATTATTTTTTCTAACTATTTAAAAGTAGACTAATAAATAGGTTTATAATAGTTAATACTATAAGAAGGCTAATTAAATAAGATCTATAGCTTACTAGTAAGTAAATAGTAGTCTTAATCTTTTTATTTATAGATTTAATAATTATTATATACTACTATAAACTACCTAATACGCGCTTATAAAAGAGGGATATAGACGTACTTAATAGTAATATAGTCTAGGAGTATAGTCTTATTAAAAGCTCCCTTATTACTAAGCTATTCTTTAAAGAATTCCTAGAATTCTTTAAAATAGTAAGTAAAGATAGACTTCTACTATCTTTCGATTCTAATATTATAAGTCGATTTACCCTATAAGAAGGCTCTATAGAATAGTAGTTTAAGAGTATCTAGCCCCTTATAAGCCTCCTTTTCTTACCGACGTAGGAGTATATAAGCCTAAGCTATAAGTAGAGTTTCTACTCCTTTATCTACTCGAATAAGTATAAGAACCTTTCTAAGGTCTTATATAAGTCGAAGGTATTAAATAAGTACTAAAACTATAGTTTTATTATTAACGCTAATATAGTTAAGTAAGGTATAGTAGCTATATCTATTAATAAATCTATAGATAGAAATATACTAATTAAAAAGTTTATTATACCTATTAATAGAGATAAGTCTTCCTAGACTAGAGATATCTATCCTTTCTTTCCTTCTATTCCTTATAAATATATAGTTTTATATACTAGTAGGATTAATATCTTTTATTAAGCGAATAAGTTTATAATAGCTTATTAAGATACCCCTTTTATATAGGGTAGGAATTAGATATTTATAGCTATATCTTATACCTCCCTTACTAAGGACTTTAATAAGAGCTACCTACTATACGTCTATATTCTAAGAAACTCGACTATAAGATAGCCTAATTTAAAGATAAAGTATAAGGGATTAGGCCCTAAGTATAGTACTAGCTATACTAGTACTTACTAAGCTAGCTAAGAGTATAATATATACCTTTCTTTTATTTATAGAGTTCGAGAAGACTCTTCTTATTCTCCTTTATCGAACTTATTAAATACTATAATTAAGCCTTTATATATACGCTACTCCCTTATAATATTAAGTTTAATTAATTATAGCTAACTAAGATACTACTATATAAGATAGTATATAAGTACCCGGGTAATTCTACTAGAGTCGCGCCCCTAGCCTAGTAAGAGTCGATTAATTCTACCCGGCTCCCGAAAGTATAGTATAGCTATTACTAGAGTTGTTCTAAGAACTTATAAACGTAGTTTAAAACCTAAGCCGTCGTGTATAATAAGTAGAAGAAGGTATAGAAGTAGTAGAAGCCGAGATAAGGAGGCTATAAGGCTAAGGATAGATAGCCTCTATCCCTTTATTAATAAACTCGCTTCTAAAGAACTTAGTATAAACTCTTAGCTAGGTAAGTTAATTAGATTCTAATAACTAAGTCTTAGGCCCTAGAGACTAAAAACTATTAGCCTAGGATAGATATATAAGTACCTTCTAAGACTATCTTCTAAGGCTTAGGAGCTCTTATAAGGTAAGGTCCTTTATAAAACTACTACTTTCCCTAGAATACTACTAGAATATAATCTATAATACCCTTCTACTATAAGAGTAAGCTTAAATAAAACACTTCTAGAAGAAGAGAAGTAATAGAAATAAGAAGGATTCTAATTACTTCTTTATATAACTTAATAAGACTTTTATAAATAGTAATAAGTAGGCTAAGGCCTTAGAGAGGCTTAATAATATTAGATACTTTATAGGTTAACCCTAGTATAAATACTAGCTTAAATTTAATAAACTTCTACTAGTAGTAGATAGAAAGAGCTAAAATAATAATATAAAGATTAGCTACTTTTAAAATACCTTCTTAAACTCTATATAAATATATATAGCTATTATACTTAAATAAATAGATTACTATAAATTCGCTAAGGAAGTTAAGCGTATTATAACTAACCTTAAAGAGACCGACTAGTTTAAATCGTTAAATAAGAAATAGAAGGAGAAGACTAAAGAATCTAGTATTAAAGGACTAGTATTTACTCTATAATAGAGGTAGTCTTTATTACTTTAGCTAAATAGTAAGAGAGATACTATTATAAAAGTAATATAAACGGGTAGTAGCTAATTAAAACGTTATAGAGACTATAAAGGGAATCCTAGAGACTATTAGGCTATAGGTAGAAAATAAAAGGCTAAGTAAGTAAACTAAGATAAGTAGGAGAGATACTAGAAAGAGAAACTCTATTACTAATATAGAGCTTCTAGATACTAAGCTAGAGACTACCTATATAATATACCTACCCTACTAGTTAAGATTAACTAGGTTAAGGTAGAACCTATACTAGAGGATAATCAGTGTTTGGAATCTCCCCTCCGAACCTCTCCCCGCCACTCCTATCCTACGGATTCTCCGTTCCTATCCGTACAAATTAGAGCGCTCTCCTATCCACTCCTATCCGGACCAATCAGTACTCCTTATCCTCTCCAGGGCACCGGATAGGAGAGGGCGGGAGTACTCCTAAGGCTTGGTATTATAGGTTTTAGTAGGTCTATAGCTAGTAGTAGTACTTCGGTAAAACAGGTGGAAATTAGGTAGAAATGCACGTCCTTGATCTACACCTAGGTCCTAGAGGCCAGGGCTAGGGCAAGGGAGGCTCTATAAAAGTGACGTAAAAGTTGGTCAGCATTTCTCGGGATATTTCGAACCTACCCTACGTACTTGCGAACCTGGCGCACCAGGGCGTACTTTGACAACCCTAGCGTACTTGCGTACTTTCGAACCAGCGTACTTTCGAACTTAGCGTACTTTCGAACTTGGCGTACTTTCGAACTTGGCGTACCTGCGAATAGCCTCATTTTCCACCTTATTTTGGCCTCTCCTATCCACTCCTCTCCCGTATGCCGCCTCTCCTTCTCTACTCCTCTCCAGACAAGTGACCCATTCTCCTCTCCTTCTCCTAGCCAAAGATATGGTTCTCCTTCTCCTCTCCTAGTGGTCAGGAGAGGAGAGGAGGGGAGATACTAAACACTAAGGATAATAATAGAATAATAGAAGCTAATACCTCTAGGTTAGAAAAAGAGTAGCTCTTAGTTATAGTTAGGAACTAAGAGTAAAAGGGGTATTAGTAAAAGGATAAAAGAAAGTAAAGAGAGTAATAAATAGAAACCTTATATATATAAATATAGTCCTTTAAGAATCTTTTAGAACCTTTACTCTTATTAATAAGGGATACTAATACTATACTATAATAAATAGAGACCTTATAAAAGAACTAGGACTCTTAAATATAAGTAATAAGAAATAGAAAGTAAAAGAAGCCTTTTTATCTATAAGTAATTTAAAAGCTAAAGGGGTAGTCGCCTTTTAAATAAGTATTACTAAGTATTACTAAGTTATCTATATATATATAATACTAAACTTAGACTTTCTAATAATTCTTAGAAACCTATAGAAAGCGTATAATAAGATATAGACCGCGCTAGAGAAATAGTATTTCTACTATAGTAAAGTATTACTATAAGTAAAGGAAGGTTATAATTATTATAACTATAAGGATAATAGCGCCTTTATAATAGTAGCTATCTTAAATATAAAGGATATTAGAAAAGCTTTTAAGGTTAAAGAGAAGCTATCTATAGAATAGTTAGAATAATAACTACCTTTAAAGATTAAAGATATAATACTACTCTTTTTTAAATAAGAAGTAAAAAAGCTAGTACCTTATAAGCCTAGTATTAATACTAAAATTAATATCTGTCTCTAAGTAAATAGTACTCCGACTACCTTACTATAGAGGCCGCTCTATAATATATTTAGGGATAAACTATTAGTCTTAAGGAAATCCTTTAATAACTTATAAGAAAAAGGATTTATTAGACCCTTTATATTAGAAGTAGTAGCTTTTATCCTATTTATATAAAAACTAGGAAAAGAACTAAGATTCTACTATAACTACTAAGTACTAAATATAATTATAAAACCTAACTATTATCCTCTACTACTAATACTAGAGACTTTAAGGAATATAATAGAGGCTAACTAGTGTGGTATTTGGTGCCACGTTCGGCTAAATATCTATAGCGACAGAGCCGCATATATGCTATTAGACAAATAATCCATATCGTAGGATTATTTGGGAAACTTTTACCGTCTTAGTACAGCGGTGAAGCGTGGATTCAGGTACTAATAGCCCTGATTATCACATCTAATCCTACGATACCCTGGAATCGGCCCCCCCTTGGAATCTGCCTTTAGATGATTTTCATAGGGGTGTCGTACGCCAGGTTTGCACACAAGATTCGCTCTTAGGAGTTTTTGTATTGTGTCCTACCTACTTTTGAGGCTCGACTGTGTGCTACTTGTGTGGGCAAGTGGGCAAGCGAGCAGCTTGGCCGTACCAGCATGTATGTTCCCTACATGTTGACTCGTACGGCGAGCAGTATATAATACGTGGTTCGAACCCACGATCACAAGCCAAGAAGAATCCGATGGGCCAGATAAACACCGAAGTGTACCCTCAGAGAAGGGCTGGCGAGTCTATAGACTAACTACGTAACCCGGAGTGGGCGTAGAATCACAAGGACTTGATTCAGGCTAAGTAGGGGAGGATGTAGTATTTGGTACTACGTTCGGCTAAATATCTATAGCAACAGAGCCGCATATATGCTATTAGACAAATAATCTATATCGTAGGATTATTTGGGAAACTTTTACCGTCTTAGTACAGCGGTAAAGCGTGGATTCAGGTACTAATAGCCCTGATTATCACACTAGCTTATAAAGGTTAATATTATTTCTACTTTCTACTAAATTTAAATAGTAAAAGGCTATAAATATAAGACTACCTTTTAAATAAGATTTAACTCTTTCGAATAGCTAGTAATACTATTTAGTCTAAGTAAGGCTCTAGCTATATTTTAATAGTATATTAATAGTTTACTATAGGACTTACTAGACGTCTACTCCTTAGCCTTTATAAATAATATAGTAATCTATACTAAGAGGTCTAGAGAGGACTACTTTAAAAAAGTATAGAGCGTTCTCTATAAACTCTAGAATAAAGATCTATTCTTTAACTTTAAAAAAAGTAAATTTATAAAGAAATAAATTAAGTACTTAGGATTTATTATATATACTAGTAAGAAAGGAGTAGAACCTAACCCTAAGAAAGTTAAGGTAGTATAAAACTAAGTAGTTTCTAAGATATAAAAGGAAGTCTACTAGTTTTTAGAGTTTTATAACTTCTATTAAATATTTATACTTAACTACTCTTAGCTAGTAAGATAGCTAATAGTACTTACTAGTAAGAGAACCCTATTCTTCTAGAGAGAAGGGGAAGAGCTAGCCTTTTAGGTATTAAAAAGTAAGTTTTATAAAGCCTCTATATTAGCGAAATAAGACCTAACCCTACCTATATTTCTTAAGATAGACTATAGTAGATTTATAATAAGAGGTATACTCCTTTAAAAGAAGAATAGAATCTATTAACTAGTAAGCTTCTTCTCTAAGAAACTAAATAAGATAGAAATTAACTATAATATCTATAATAAGAAGATATTAGTAGTAGTATTCTTACTTAAGTTCTAAGTACTTAAACTAAAAGTAGTAGGCCCCTTTATAATATAGATAGACTATAAGAACCTAGAATACTTTATAACTAAGAGGTAACTAACTAAATATTAAATTTAATAGTATAAGACTTTAGCTTTATTTTAGTTTACTTTTTACTACTAGCTAAGTACTAAAGCTATTATACTAGATATCTTATCTAAAAAAGAATAGAATACTTTAGAAATAGATAATAAAATATTTAAGTATAGACGTTTTTTAGAGCTAAACTACGTTAGAAACTAGCCGGACCTAGGAAAGAAAAGAAAGGTAGTAGTAATAGCTACTACTTCGGTCTAGCTTTAAAATATATAGTAGGAGGACCCCTTAAACTAGAACTAGAACTCCTAAGTACTATTCTAGAAATAAGAACTTAATAAACTTTAGGATAAATTAGTAGTAGAGAACTTATTATATAATATTATTTTCTAATTAGTCTTAAATAGTAACTAATCTTTTTTAAGTAAAGTTAAAATAAAGATTTAAGTAAACAACTATAAAATCGATAAAAAGGGCTACCTATACTACTATAAGAGATTATAGGTTCCTAGAGTACTATTCTTAATAAAGGCCGAGGTTAAGGAAGGGGAATCTAAACTTAGCTAGAAGAACGTTCTAAGAATAAAAATTATTTAATCTATTTATAATTTATAGGTCTATAGCTACCTAGGTAGGGATTCTACTACTTTTATAATAGAATAAAACTTCTACTAGCTACTCTAGTCTAAGTATATAAGATAGTTCTTAAAGAACTATAATTACTATAAAAGGAATAAGGTATAGTAAGAGTATAAGTATAAACTCTTATAGCCGCTACTAGTACTTAACTAATTCTTCTAAGAACTCTTAATAGATTTTATAACTAACCTACTAGACTTATAAGAGAATCGCTACCTCTAGGTTATTAAAGACCGATTAAGTAAGACTATAGTACTAGAGGTAATACTTAATATAAAAGTAAAGGAATATACTAAAAAGTTTATAGAATACTAGGTTTATTACTATAATATATCTTATACTATTACTAGTAATAGAGGTATAAACTAAATAAATATATTCTAAAAAACATTTTATTACCTAATAGGCGTATAATAATAACTTAGTTTTATATACTACCTATAAACTAATAGAGGCCTAGAGAGATTAAACTAAGAAGTATAAGCTTATTTCTAGAACTTTATTAATTAAGAGTAATTTAACTAGAAACGTTAGCTTTTTACTACTTAACTAGTACTTAACGGGTATTACTAAGCGGGCCTTAGAATAAGTCCCTTCTTTATAATATATAGCTTTAACCCTCCTTCTCTAATCCTACTTAAAATAGATACTAATATAACTTTAAATCTCTTAGTATCTAAGAGAGTAGAAGTATTTATAAATAAGATTAAAGGGATTATAGTACTATACTAATTAAATATAGTAGAATCCGCCTAAAAGTAAAAGGATAGCGCTAATAAGAGAAGGGCTCCTGCTCTAGTCTATAGGGTAGGTAATAAGGTATAGTTAGACTTATATAACTACTATATAAATAGGCTAAAGAGAAGTCTAGACTATAAGTACGCGAAATATATAGTAGAAGAAGTCTTATTACTATTAACTATTTACCTATTAGGGATTCCTAGTAATATTTACTTTATATTCTATACTAATCTTCTTTATTAAGTAAGCTAGAACCCTCTACTAGAGTAGGAAACTAATAATAAGTAACCTATATTTAAACTCTTCTAGACGTATAAAGAATAGTAAGTAGAAGAGATACTATATACTTAAGATAAAGCTAAAGAAAGGAAAAAAATTAAATAAGTACTAGTAAAGTAGGTAGGTTACTATAAGCTAACGTAAGAGCCCTTAGAAAATCTAGTAAATACTATTACTCTAAATAACTTTAAAGCTAAGTATAGTAATCTTATAAAAAATAATAGTTTAAAAGCTAGATAGGAAAAGAAAAAGAAAAACTAAAAAAGAAGAACGCCTATAAAGACTAATAAAAGTTAAATAAAGTATAAGACTCTTATTATAGAGAGAGAGTCTAAGGGACTATACTATTCTTTTATTTTCTTTATAAACCTTTTACTTATAGTAGAATCTAATAAAAAATAGATAGATTACTAGACTTTTATAATAGGAGAGAGAGTTTTTTAGATATTATTTTATTTTTTTATTTCTTTATTTTATTATTTTTTATTTATAATATCTAGTCTACGCTAAGAACTATTCTAAAATTATTAGAGACCGCTAGATAAATATAGGGAATAGACTATTTATTTACCTTAACTAAAAAACTACTATAAACTACTAGGAAACTTATAGATACTACTATTAAAATATTTAAGACTAATAAAAAAGTACTAGAGACTACTTATTAAGTACCTTTAATAGGCGCGACGTTAAGATTAACTAGAATAACCTACTTTTCCTTTAGCTTTTTTTACTTTCTCTTTAGCTTCTAAGATTTTAAACCTAGAGTACGTCTCTTTTTCTTCTTTAAAGTAGTAAGATTATTACTATTAGTATTTATCTCGATTTTAATAGAAACTAGGTTACTATAATAAGGTTTTAAAACTAGGACTAAAGGTCTACTACTAATCTTAAAAGAAAGTAGTAAGTAATAGAAAACTAGTAAAGACTAGTAAAAACTTATAGAAGACTATTCTAAGCTATAACTTACTCTATAGTCGTATTAACCTTAGTAGAAAGAGTACTAAAATAAGTAGTTAGTAATAAAAAACTAATAGAAACTAAAGTATTTATACTAAAAGAAGACCTAATTATTAAAGACGTAAAAGCTTTATAAAGTATATTACTATTTTTTAAAGATTTACTAGAGCTCTACTACTATAATAGTATTAGCTAGTGTCTTTTTAATAGAAACTAAAATAAAAAAGAAAAAATTTTTTTCCTTACTATATAGTATTAGTCGATTTAGTCTAGGTAGTATACGTAAGATAGGCTATTACTCTACTATTAATAGTTACTAGTATTTTCTAAGTAGAGTTTAATTAAAACTTATAAGAGATAATACTTATCCTTTATATTAATATAATTAAAGTATAAATATAAACTATAGGAGATTTACTATATAAAATTAGTAGACTTTACTAAAAAAGTATTAGAGTTTAACTTACCTTAGGTATTATATAGTCTATACTATAACAAGTATAATAGGTATAATAGATAGGGGCTATACTTATCTAGTTAGATTTTAATAGATACTACTAAAGGAATATAAGAAATATATATAACTTACTTATTATTACTATTATTATTATTATAGTTTAGAAAAAAGGAAAGGAGGAAAGAAGGATAAAGGGAGCCTTATATACCCTAGTATATAAGTAAATAAAGGATTATATAAGAAGGTATATCTAGGATAATGTTAAGGTAAGGTAAAGATAGTCTAGAGAAGTTTAATTAAACTAAAAGTAAAGTTTATAAAGAAAAGCGAATTTAGTATAATATTTAATAGAGTCCTTTATAAAACTAGATAGAATCTAGCGCCTTTTTAGTAGAGGGAGGGAGTATTATAAGGGATTAGGCCCTAAGTATAGTACTAGCTATACTAGTACTTACTAAGCTAGCTAAGAGTATAACGTATACCTTTCTTTTATTTATAGNTCTTTATTAAACTTATTAAATACTATAATTAAGCCTCTATATATATACTACTCCCTCGTAATATAAAGATTCTTAAGTTATTAACTAGTAATTATAAAAGGAAGTATTAGTACACGAAGGCTATAATTAACTATAAGAAGTATCTTATTATAAGAAGAGTTCTAATACTATTAATCTTTAATAAAGTTAATAAGAGGGGTATAATTTAAGTAGTTAAACTTAAGCTTTAGTTCCTACTAATTAATTTAGTTACTAAGACTTTTTTAAGTCTAAGTAATTTAATTCGAGTATTTTTACTTTAAATAATTAAGAATAGCCTCTACTAAGTAACCCTTTTCTTATAGTTCTTAAATATTATTATAGTATAAAAACTAATTAAACCTCTTTCTTATAAAGAATATAATAAAGTTAAAGTTTAAGTAAGAGATATAGGTAGAGGTTACTCTAATTATATAAAGAGAAATAATTAGGTTTACTAATAAACTAACTATTCTATAATTATACTATCCTATAATTATACTATTATATAATTATACTATCCTATAATTATACTATCCTATAATTATACTATCCTATAATTATACTATCCTATAATTATACTATCCTATAATTATACTATCCTATAATTATACTATCNTCTTATAGGTAGTTATAGATCGCTATAGTTGTTTATAGAACTAATATATTATATATAGATATTCTAAAAGTAGGAATTAAAATATTCTATAACTAGACGTAGGTATAAAAACCCTATTAGATTATTATTGTAAATATAATTTAATTAAATTCGAAAGTTTTCTTAATTTCTAACTTTCTCCATATAAACCGCCTTACCGTAGTCTAAAATTCAGTAGCATATATCCTTCAGGACTGGGTGGGTAACTTAGTGGAGCATAAAATGACATTTTATCTACACCTCTCTTCTACTGTACATATAAGATACATGTAAGCTACATAATAGAAAGTCCATCCGATCGCGCAACAAAACCCTACAATCGCTGACTGAAAAACCCATAAAAGCCATAAAGTAAACTCAACTCCGTACTCTACAATACTAGTAAAGTATAGTACATACATGCCCACGTGTGTATCTTACATACATGTACCATGATTATACATATACCAAGCGTCCGATCGCGCTACAAAACGCTATAAAAAAAACTATATAGGTAGGAAAAGTCAAGCCTACGCCGTACTCTGCAGTACCGGTAAAGTATAGTATATGCCCACGTGTTACCTACATGTAGTACTGTACTATACATTTAACAAGCGTCCGATCGCGCTACAAAAGGCTGGAAAAAACTATGGATAGAGTGAAAGTTAAACTCATTTCTCCGAAAGAACAGCCTATATTATTGTATGTATAATGATGTAAGGGGATGTATAATGATGTAAGGAAAGGTATAATGATGTAAGGAAAGGTATAATGATGTAAGGAAAGGTATAATGATGTAACAAAAGGTACGTAATATACAGTAAAAGAGAGAAGAGAAAAAAATAAAAGGAAAGGGGAGAGAATATATAAATAACTAATTATATTAAATAACCGGTACCATCGCCCAAACTATCCCAAAGGACAACTACAAACTACTTATTTCTCCTACAAATACACCGGATGCCTTAGGTCCTAGTTCAGTCCCTCTCTCTTTAGTATCTTTACTGGGATTTGAGAACGGACAAGTGAAAAGATTAATATAGTACCTCCTATACCACAAGTATTCTGGGATTCATCATCCTTGTAAGAAGAAGTATAATATAGTATTATACGAGTAGGTATGTAGGAATCGAGAGGGAATTTTTAGGGCGGAGGTGTTATCTAGTCTACAGTAACTGTAAATGGTGGTATTTGTAGGATTATAAGAGTAAAGTTTTTCGTTATGTATAGTATGGAAGATAGGTGGTAGGGGGGTTTTTTTTGGCCACATTATAGGACCTACCGAGTTATCTCTTATCATTTATTCCGACCTAAGGAAAGATAGACGTAGAAAGACTTATCCTATCTCAACCTCACATTCCCCTTAGGAGGGAGGAGCTAGTAAGAAGAAAGAACCCCAACAAAGGTACAAGTACGAAGTACGTAGTACCAAAAGTTCCAACCTCAAAAGACTACATACATATATATCCATTCCATTCCCTCGATCATATACCGTTGTAAAACAGTAAAACCTTACTATACTCTACGTATCTACGATCTCACCAGCAGATATCCAGACCCAGGATACTAGTTGGCTTCGGAGTATATTCGAATCAAATCTTTATAGTGATATGTGGTGTTGTGATTACGTAATAACTTCTCGACCAATCAGAGGATTTAGCATTTTCGATTAAATTTTGTTTTTTCGGATTTTTCAGCAACCACCGAAGGTGCTGAAAAATCCGAAAAAACAAAATTTAATCGAAAATGCTAAATCCTCTGATTGGTCGAATCACTTGTTACGTAATCACAACACCACATATTAACAAAGACTTATTCTTATATACTCCGAAGCCAACTAGTATTCAGTACAGTTCGCAGGTAAGGATCTAGTCGGTACCGTAGTACAGAGACCGTGATCTAACTAACTTTCAACTGCAAGATATACTTCGTCCTTCCTCCCAAGCCTTAGGTAATGGGAACCTTTCCGGGATTAATCCTATTGCTAACCTTAGGAACCCTAGTAACCCTATAATTCTTTCGTCTAGGACGAAGGACGTTCTTAAAGGCCCTAGCTAGATACAATATTACTACGTAATTTGTAACCCTTTTTAGGGGTTTATATAGTATCCTGTTATAGTGTTACTAATCTTAGCTACCCGCTAGGAAAAATATAGTATAATTCTTTCGCCTGGGAGTCTAGGACGATGGATATCCGTGGATGTATATACGCAGATCCTGACTCTATAGAAGATTTCTCACTTTATGTTCGTCCACTCGGAGGAAGCTACTATATGTTGGAGCCTCTGGTTTTTTGGGACCAAGCTAGGGCACTGGATGAATATCTTTCGTAGAACTACGAGCTTAAGCGCTGACGCTAACGGGATAAACATGAAATACCGCTTGGAAAGAAGATAAGAGAAGGCCGTGTTTCCTCTCCTTCTAAGATAGAAAAAAAAGATGGTGGACGACGTGGATATATATGGAAATTTACCGGGAAATAGTTAGGGTTCGTCTAATAACGAGGCGAGGCCTGATATTAACGGACCGCAGCGCTTAGAGCAGCTTGTGGCCGCCTCCGCTACCGATTCTACGCCCTATCTGCGATCAACATCTGTAAATTTACTTAATTATACCTAACTATCGAAATACCGAAACTTTAACTTAATTATATATATGCCGTAAAGGCCGAATGTCGCAAAGGCCGATTTTGACTGAAAAGTTAACTGCGAATTATATATATATATAATAGGACGCCCGTAATACGTTATAGTTACTAGAAGAATGAGGATTAATAAATGAATTTGTACTAATTGTACTAAAGTATCCCGAAGGACGTCTGTAAACTTTCTTAATTGTATATATAACTACTCCCCTGTTCCAAGTTCCATCTACCCACTCTGGGGTCGAGGTTGGATATTATTATTGGAGCGTGAACCATATCGGGAAGTTCCATTCTAATAACGTGGCTAGGGGAACAGGGTAGACCTTGATTGCGGAGTTTGGCGATCGTATTTTTATCAAGATTGGAAGAGCAAGGAAGGGAAAGAAAGTCGCGATGATCGCGGGGGTTTTTGAGGCTCCAAACGCAGATAGTTATGTTGAGAGTGAAAGTGCGTATCCATCATGATGGAACACACCGACTCGGTCATTTGATTTGATGTCGATGAATGTTTTTCGCGTGATAAAGCGATTGGCGAATCTGGTGTGATCGACGATGGATTTTGGGATCGGCGCGGCGTGGGTGAGACCACTGGATCTTTCCCGAAGAGAGCTCAAAGCTACATGCTGGAAGTTGGAAGCAGGAGAGAAGCTCTCGGAAGAATTCGTACTTTTTCCGGGATACAAGCACGACAGGGTTGCTCACAGGGGCGTCTGCTGGGATTTGGGTACGGGTATGAACGACATGCGGAGACGGAGGAGACCTTTCATCTGAAGACTCGACATGATTGCCCTGTCATCGCGACACAGGCACGAAAACTAGTAGAGACGTCGTACCGAGCACGAATTACTAGTACAAAGTACGGAGTACCACGAGGACACAACATACTCGATGCTGCAGGTACTGGTACTTTAGTCTTTCCATACCACTCCCGGTTGAAAGCAGGCCAGTGATCAACATTCTCTACTGCAGTGGACAAGCGAAGGATTCTTCGAAAAAGAAAGCTTGAGTAGGTGCAAACGCAGGCCGGCTGCAGGTGCAGAAAGACGTGGCAAAAGCATGGCTATCGTGCCAACGGGATAATCGGACCTGTCGCAACGTTGAATGAGTCCATTGTTAAATTTGATGCTTGCTTTTGGAGGGGTTTGAAACATACATCTCATGCAATCAGATGTCACGATGGCTCGTTGACTCGTTGGCTTGATCGGCTTGATCGGCTTGATTGGCTTCATCATAACCACGAGTGGTCACCAGCTAGAGTTCTGGGAAGAAGAAGCACTTGTACCTGAGTGCATCGAGTGCAGGTACAGTACCAGTACATCATCAGTACAGAGACGCCAGGCTAGTATGAAAGGTACCTACGCACCTGCGCACCTGCCTCAACTGACCAAAGAAACCCTCGTTTGTTCGCTCCTTCCTCAGGAACCAAGGTACCTAGGTATATAGGTACTTGCGACCAGTCTGGCCATACCTGATACGTAACGAGGTACCAAGAACCCGAGGAAAGAACAGAGTGATGTCGCTTCAAGTGAGCTATCGTCTTCCACCGGCACCTAGGTAATCTGGTACCGACGTACAGTCAGTGCTGTACATACATTGCCGTGTTACTCGACTGATTAATCCTAATTGACCACGATCGAAAAGAGACGGTGTTATCGGCGTGCATCGCCTTAAAGGCCTTCGACGAAAATCAACTGCACTACATCGCATCCGCATCCGCATCCACGCGAGGGCCGAAGTCCAAGTCGAAGGCGGTCGTAGCTGCCATTTCCATTTCCTTTTCCATTTCCTTTTCCATTTACATGTCCACGCCATGTCTTCTTTTCTCCTCGAGTAAAATTGCTCTGTGCCGGGTTCTCTCGTTTGCGGCAGACCGACATTACTTTTTCCTTTCCTTCTTTTCGCTCCTCCTCATCTCCTTCGGTCGAGTCTCTTTTTCATGTATCAAACCCCTCTTCCTCCATCCTCTCCCCTCTCCCCTCCACCATCCAGCTTCTACACCAACCAAACGGTTGATACCCGGGCTATCACCATCCGTGCCATCGAAGGCTTCTAATGGAATAGTCCCTCATCAGATCCAGCTCTCTTCACCAATCTGTTTTCGTCCAATTTAGACCAATCAATAGTCTTACTAGCTCCCCCGAGCTCCGAGCTGCACCGGGCCGTCTGAGCAGTATTAGCTGCTGGCAAATACGGCCAATCTCTAGCGAAATCAAGCACGGTCCTCGATTCTTATTGCCATCTGGAATTTCCAGGTCGGTGGATATGGCGGACCTCCCAATCCTTACCGGGGAAGTGCCAGAAAGCCCAGAGAAAACCACCCCGCCCACGTCCATGCGATCTCAACCCCCGCCGCAAGGATATTCTCTGGTAAGTGCTGATCCTTCCACTGCCCCGCTGCGTTTGTATAAGAGGATTTCGTTTGCCAGCTGCAAACAGTTCAGATCTTCAAAAGAACTCGGCGGTGCAGGAAGGGGCTCCTAGTCTAATCTTGCTAAGCGAAGAGATTAACTCACGTATTACGGTATTCACTTAGTTTCCTATGCCTTTGAACCTTGGCCTGAATCCTCCTGATCGACCTTTACCTTCATTACCAACACACATGGATAGCGACGCGGAGTCAAACTCGGGTGCGGCAGACATTGAAGACATCCCTCTTCATCGTAGGCACACCCCACCTCCCTCCAAAAGACACCCCCTACTCCCGAAAATACGAGGACCGTCTCGAGATCCTGGAAGGCCTGAAGTTCATACATTAGTTGCTAAATCACCTGCGAGGAATATTTCACCCTCAGTGCATGTGCCAACGCGGATAAGGTCAGTGACGTTGGATATTATTTTTCTTACACCATGTAATACTAATCGGATTTCAGCAGCAGACATCCCCCTGAGAAAAGAGTCTTGGAACCCCTTTTGGAGCCCTTTGACGACGACTTCGAAGAACTGAGTGATATCGAGACGCAATCAACAAGAGAAAGGGAGAAGGAGAAGAACGAAAGGGAAAAGAAGAATAGAGACAGACACGAAGAAGATAACTTTGAACCAAAACCACCAGTAATGCCATTCAACGACCGCGCATCCACGATGGACTCCCGTCCCAGATCAAGAGCCCAATCTCGATCTGAATCCATTGGTTCCGGCCAGACCAATGCAACCTCTTTACCCTCTTTGGCTCCTTTGCAGGTCAAGACCGTTCTCGAAAATGATCAACTTGATCCACTGAATGACGATGAACTCGATCCTGGATCTTTTGATTTGGTAGCTCCCGCCGAAGGGGACGGCCAAAGATATTCTCTCGAAGCGAGATCAGAGCAACTGTTTTCCACTGAGCATCTACAGGTGATCTTTGCTGACCCGTCGCTTTTGCTCTCATTCACGGCCTTCATGAGCTCTCACCGACCTGCATCAGTCCCGATTTTAGTCTACTACTTAGACGCACTCAAGGCCCTGAAAGCCATCAAATACTCCAATGCAATCGCAGAAGCGTTGGATCCGATTGCAGGTTTTGACTTTACAGCTCAAGATAGTAGACCCACCGTCAATCCCGATCTGGAAGTAAAAGCTTCGCAGGCTTTTCAGGTTATGGTCCGAGAGGACTTGCCTGCCTACATCACACACACCTATATTCAAACGGTGAGCTTGTCAATTCAGAGAAGAATCACGGGAACTCTACCGACACATCTGCGAGAAGCATCAGAAGGACTTGCAGAGGTATTTTGTCTGACAGATCCCTCACGACCCGACAATCCTATTGTTTTTGCTTCAGAAGGTACATATTTCCATCACTCTACTTGTACCCATTGCTCACAAATTGCTAGAATTCCATCGAACCACTCAATATGGCATGAGTTATGTTCTTGGTCGAAACTGTAGGTTCTTGCAAGGCCCAAAGACAAACCCACATAGCGTCAGAAGGTTGCATGAGGTTATCGACGCCGCGAAAGAACACTGTGAAGTTTTCCTAAACTAGTAAGGACCCACTTAAATGTGATATATAATGCTTGCTAATCATTCCTAGTCGACGAGATGGCTCGCCATTCATGAACCTATTGATGATGGCTCCATTGTGTGATAGCCGTGGCACAGTCCGATATTTCATCGGTGCTCAGGTTGATGTTTCGGGGCTGGTCAAGGAATGTGCTGATCTAGAATCACTGCGGCGTCTTGTTGACCAAGAAGCTGGTACAGGCCCCAACCAGTCACAGAATCTCCACAATGGTGACAACGAAGGCCAATCAAAGAATGAATTCCAGGAATTGAGCGAGATGTTGAACCTGCAAGAGTTGGACACAGTCAGAAAGTTTGGTGGGAGAATGCACAAGCAGGCCCCACACGAAGTTCAAGACACAAACTACAAGACCGGAAACTGGGCGAAGCCTCGACTGGTTATTAACAACAGTCCTAATAGCCCAGAAGGCCCACTCAGCCACGGATCGCTCGCCCGAGCTAGTGGGAAACTTCTTGGGATCTACGAAAACTATCTCCTCGTTCGACCCTATCCTAGTTTGCGCATTCTTTTTGCAAGTCCTAGTTTGAGGGTTCCAGGAATTCTACAAAGTCCATTCATGGCCAAGATTGGTGGCTCATCCCGGGTACGTGATGAATTGACCCAGGCCCTCGCAGATGGTCGTGGTGTTACTGCCAAAGTCCGATGGGTATCGAAGAATGATATGGAGGGTCGAAATCGCTGGATTCATTGCACTCCTCTAATAGGTGCTAATGGTGCTATTGGTGTCTGGATGGTTGTCATTGTCGACGATGAGAACTCCGCTCCTACTTCGAGACGCTACAAGATGGCGCCTCCAGTGGATCCAAAATTTGGTCGAACTCACGCTCCTACTCAAGACTCGGGCAGTTTGAGAGACTTTGCTATTATGAACGGCGGTAACAGCCGGGAAGGAAGCCTACGAGGTGCAGAGAGTCTACGAAGTGTAGCGAGAACAGAAGAGCGGAGCGCGAGTCCTTACAGCTTGAGGATCGATTGACCACATGGTTGGGCAAAAAATCCCTAAGAGGTATCATTATTATATAAATAGGAGGTGAGATGAGATGGAGTATGAGAAGAACATTGTGTGAAGGAGGGAAAAATGATGTGATTTGGGACATACCTTGCTACCTTGCGACAATTTTGTTGATTAGCTGGCTCTACATCTTTGCAAGAGGATCTTGATTTCTGGGCGGTATGTATGGTATTTGATGAAAGCGGGATCGAGGCCTTTTTCTTTTGCTACTGTACACCTAAACCTTCTCTTTCTTTTTTTGATTTGTTTGGGGCCGAGATCCTTTTTGCTATTACTTTGTTGGGTTGGTCAGATGAAAATGGGGTTGGGGTTGGGGTTGGGGTTGGTGTTCAGTCGTGGGAAGGGCGAAGGGGGAGTGCAAAAGTGTGGTGGCAAGAGAAAGTCACCGGGGGTGGGGGCTGGCTGGCTAATTGTAACTATTATACTTATTTCCATTGATTCTGATTCTTCTTTGCCTATTCTTGATTTTGATTTTGATTTTTTTTAGATCCCCTTTTGAAGCTGCTTTGAAAGGATAGGGTAGGGTAGGGTGGTGTGGTGTTTGGATTTTCTGGTGGGGGGAAGAGGTGGGTTTGAGGGGGAGTGAGGGAAGGTGAGGTGTACAGTAGGTATTCATTTCGTTTTTGGATCGTGGGGGTTTGTGGTAAGGAGCTTCCTTACAGTACCTTGCGTTGGATGGGGGGGAGGAGGGAGGAGGTGTTATGGTTATGTCGGAACTTTTGGGGGAGAGGTTGGGGTTTTTGTTTTGTTTTGTTTGTGGGGGGGAGGTNGAGTGGAGTGGAGTGGAGTGGAGTGGTATGGTATGATGAGGTTTTGAGGGAATATATGAGAGGTGAGATGGTGAAAAGTGTAGGACCTTGGGAGGTGTGAAGGTGTGAGAGTGTGAGAGTTTGGTAGTTGGCTGCTACTGTAAAGGGGTGTGTCTGGGTATTTCATAGTGGTTTGTGATATGATTGTACGTAGGATATTTTAATGCTACGGGAACTTGACATCTCGCTCCTGAAGTCAATAGAATATCCCAGGGGGCTAAGATGTATATAGAGGGGTATATTAGTTGAGTCACTTTAGTTGTCCTTCTACTATAACCTGACCTCCAGAACCATTTTTTCCCCATGGGACATTGGAATTTACACTATACCTGGGGATTTATCATTTAGTAAAGACTAGTACTTTTTGAACCTGGAAATGTACTTGAATACAGATCCCAAGATCTACTAACTTCGATATGTTCTGGGAGAATTTATGTCTTGGATTACTGTACTGTGCGTACGGAGAGGATGGGCTTTTCATAACGCGTCCGCTTTTTGGGAGGCAAGCGGGAAGGGATGTTGATGCAGTGTTTTTTTGGGAGGTGGGGATGTATGATCGGTTGGTTTGGTGTCGAGGGGTTTGTTGTTGTCGAATTGCTGAGATTCTTTTCTTTTTGATTGGGGTGGGGATTGTTTGGGAAGAGTGGGGTTGGATTAGGGGCTGGAGGGGGATGGGAGGTGATGAGGGGTAGTGATGAGGGGTAAAGAGAGAGAGAGACTGTGTGTGGGGGGAAAGAGGGTACGTGTGCTCGCAGGTCGGCGGGGTCTCGATGTGATGAAGAGGTTCATGTTTGTCAGGGATGGGGGGTAGATATACTCTTGGAATGGGAATCGGCTGTTATGTAAAGTGTGAGTTGGGAATTTAAGCTAGGTCTAATTTTCATGGATGGATTTAGGGGGGGCTTGATAGTTCTTTTTCTGGGCATGAAGAGAGGAGGAGTCTTGGATTCTTTGTGAGTTTGTAGTTTGTATGATATATCTTGATACAGGTACTATGTTAAGCATGATAGCATCGATGTGATGGTGTACGTCAGGTCTGTTTTTGTTTGTGATATTCGAATTTTCTAAATAGTTTTTCAAGTATTTACGTTGGCTTTCTTTCATTTAGTTAATATATAAATTTAACTCTGAATTATTCCCCAGGCCAGAGACTCGAGGTAAGCAAGTAAGCAAGTAAGAAAGCAAGGGAAGAATAAGTATATATCACAGCTCCCGTAGCTTAAGCCACCTCCTGAGCAGGGATTGTATAATTATATAACCGGCGCAAATCCTATATATATAGTAGAGTTTTCTTGTCTAATTCTAGGCTCCTTAGAGCGTTTTTAACCTACTTTTGACAGACCATTTGTACGCGATAGTACCTTCTTTACTTTTCTTGAACAACAAGCAGCGTGAGAACAAACTAATCACTTAATCAACAGTTAATCAACTAAATCATGATTAAATAGATTAACTTAGATTAGGACCTTCGGGTGATTAAATAGATTAAGTGGCGTTGATTTAATCATATTGTTACGATATATTCACGTGGTTTATCCACGTGATATTTCGAGCTATATATACGCCCGAAATCCACGTAGCAGATACAGAATCATATTATATACTACTACTACTACTACTTTTGTACTCGTTATCGTCTACTTTTGGTACTGTTTTCGTACCTTTATTATCCTACTAAGTTATACTAACACATATTAATTATAATAATAGTATATATTTTAAAGTACTACTAATACACTTAGAGAACCTTTTAAAAGGCAAATAAAAAGAGAAGATATAATATACTAGGGTTATAAATAAAGAACGTTCCTAGTGAAGACAAGTACAAGGTATATAAAGTACAGGAGCTCTCGCTTAGCTACTACGTAATACCCTACAATTAGTACGCCGAGCACCCTCCGAGCCCTCGGTCCGAGGGTCCGAGGCTCGGCCCGTATTAATCAATTTAATTAGATTATATAATTAATCAAGTGATTAATTAAGATTAGGAGNCAACAAGAAAACCTTAAATCTAAATTTCAAATAATAAATTATATATACTTTAGTAATATATATTTAAGAATCCCGCCCGATAACTAGCTACGATATATTATCATAGGGAGAAACAACTATCGCCCACAGTTCCGAATTGGCAGTGCTGCCTCGCGCCAAAGAAATGCCATCCGTTGGATTCTCAGAGACTTGAATAGGCGACGGACATGCCAAGACAGATTTCCATTACGAGAATTTTATTTTGGTGATCTGCTTTTCACACTTCATCAGAAAATCGTGGGGCCAATTCAATTTTCCTGGACTTACCTGCGCCTTGGCTGGCGCGAGTTATATAAAGGAGGCTTTAATAAATTAACGATTTAGAAAGGTATTTACGTAATACTAATCACTAGACGAACGTTACATCATATATCACATATCCCACGTACACCTTCAATTCCCACTCGAGTCCTTCTTTGCTTTGCTTCGCTGGGATGTCTTCTTTTTTGCTTTGTTTTGGCTTGCTTGTGAAACAGAGCATGGCCATGACACTGTAATTAATCTAATATTTAATAATATTTATTAAGTTTAAGCTACTTAGAAAGCTAGTCCTACCGAGGAAGCACAACTTATTTGGTCGGGATTAGTGGAAAAGAAACCAGGAGGGTTGGCCTACGACCACGACGCGCTCCTTAAACATTTCAAATGGGACCAAGTTGATTCGCTACTGTCATGTTAATACAAACAGATCTGCCCGGAAGCAGAAAGTTCGCCATATTCTCTTCGAACTCATCACCAGCTACCCCACGGAGGGAGGAAGTAAAAGGATGGACTTTTACTGTCGAAAAGAGTGCTGTCGTCGAAAGTATGGGGGATGTTCGGGAAGTCAGAGAAAGATGGTGTATAGGATTGTAATTTCTTTTATGGGTTAACGAAGGGAGTAGAGATTTGGCTGGTTGAAGTTGCTGATTGGGATATTTCATTTGTTATAATGGAGGAAAACATTCATCAAATTGTTTAACGTTGCGGGATACTACCCAGAAAAACGGGCTCTGTGATGTAGTTCTTATAGAAGAGAGATACACCTCTAAGAGGGTAAGACGCTGGTCATTAGAGGTGAATTTTCGGATGAGATAAGCACTTGGAGCTGGTTCCTTGATGGCAAAAGATCCGCTTGTCTGCGATCGCGGTTTCTCTAGCTTATCACGTCTGCTAAAGTTTTGCTATATGAATTCTTGATACTCCTCTTTTTTGATGGGGGGTTTCTTTCTGTCAGGAGATTGGAATATACACGCACTATCGTCAGGTTGGTACTGGTCAGTGACGTGTCAAAGTTTATTGCCGCGAAGTAGAAAGCGTCTCTACTTTTTTTTGGAGAAACATTAAGAGATCCTCGCTTAAATACAGGGTTAGCGAGAGGCCCCACGCAACCCCGATACGCTTCATCTACCCAGCTAATCCTCCTGAATTCTTATTCGCTCACTTAATATAAAACTCATTCTTTGCGACTCAATAATGGCTTGTTTGGGTTAGGCCCGTTAATAAAGCCTGTTGGAGATATTTATGTCCAGGAAAGAGCCAGAAGCGGCGCATGCCATGTTGGAGGTAACTTAAATACTACGAAATCAATGGCTACTCTAACGCATGTAAGTATTAATACTAGGTAAGGAGAGGCTTTTCCAAAGTACATAGCTGCTTGGAAGCGGATTATAGGCTTCTCCATACATCCATTGAAAATTACTGTCGAAGAATGTCTTGCCGTCGAAAAGTTTTGAGCTTTTGAAGTTCAAACAAGAGAGATACTTACTGGCATGAAATCAACCGCACGTTCTATATGATTCAGGAAATTTCTATTTAAATTGAGGATATCCTAATAGTGTCAGTTCGTCAAAGAACGTGGTGTTTTTGTATTGTGGTTTTTGTGGATATCACTTGGAGGATCCTGGAATGAGGGATTATCTTGAGTTTATAAGAATTAGTATTGATGGTCATAATATCGGTAAGGACATTCATAAGATGTGATTCCTGCTCTTTATAATAGAATAGGTTTTACAAACGAAATTACCTACGTATAATAAACTGTTTTGGGAGGATAACACCACATGTTTTGACACTCACCCCTCCCACATGTATCCAGATTGTGACATTTGTGACACTCCGACATGCTAACATTCTGACATTCCGAACTTCTGACATGCTGCATGTCAAATGTGCGATATGCAACAAAAACACGTGGGTGATACAGCGCTTATTCTAAGAGGTCCTAACAAACAATCCTTAGAGTCAGCTCAACAAGCGCCTAAGATACAGCACGCTGCGACCAACCGATTTGGTATTTGTTGTTCTTACTAGCCGTTGTATGCATTCTATTCTCAATCAAACTACAGAATTTCATTTCGTTCTTAATTATGATCAATTATGTTACAGTACCCTTTAGGCCTCTGTAGCCACCAAAACCGTAGATTTTCAGAGGATTCAAGGGATGCTGAGGGAGCTGGTATGAAGGGTGGATCGAGGGGTGTTGGTATATCAATGAGAAATTAAGAATGGGTAACAGCATCATACAATTGTAGTATGTAAATCCATTACGATATGCAACGACCTTACATGACTGAAGTAACAATTTTCTAGCTTCCTCCAGTTCTACGTCTATTATTCCTGTAAGTTTCACATTCTGACGAATATTCCGACTCAAACCACTTTGAAATAATAAAAATACTCGTACTCTCAGATTCATACAACGTCCCGTAGTCAAATTCCAAGAGCCATAACAAAACAGCACACACAACAATCCTCATCATAATAACAACCTGGGAGAGAGGGAAGAATCCGAAGAAAACACATCTCCAAGAAAATAAGAGGAACAACATACCCTTCAACCCCCAAAACAAAACTAAAACTGTCTCTTAAAAACATTTGACCTCGAGTAAACTGCCCCGGGAACACTACTGTATTACAGCACTCACGGTGCAGTCCATAAATATACAAGACCATCCTCAACAAGCAACTATACCCTAGCCGTGAAAACAACTCTTTTGAATGGGCCGTGCAGCAGAACCAGCCGAAGCCAATAATTCAAAGTTTTCAACATGATTCAGATACTTGGTCCTCTACTAGCACTTAGTATACATATGCCATAAGTAGGGAGCAATAGAAAGATCGAGAATTCAAGCTGCGAGCGAGTACGACAAGGCTATTCTTGCTGTCGATAAATGTTTGCTGTCGAATGAAGAGAATGGACATAAGATATGTATTTATATTTGACGTGCCTTCTTAAGTGCTGTACTGCTGTGATGATAGTCAGGTCAATTGCTGACTTGACTGATCGCTTCGGGGGAGTAAGAGGGCGGGAGTCTAGGAGCAGCTTGTTATGTTTCAAAAAGGCCGATAGTTCCCTTGTATGAAGGGTCAATTCTTCATAGAACTATTTACAGTACTAACTTGTTAGCGACACAGAGAGGCCATTCACAAGCGAGAAAGCATTGTAAAGGTGTATGTATGTATTTAGGACTAGATATTGCCAGTTTACACAGAGCCATTCCCCTTGAAGTAAACGAATGTTTCCATGGCAGATAACCTACCCTAATAGCTACCAGCTCACTCATTCTATTTTCCACCTACCCATCTCCCTCTCCAGACAACATTCGATAGGTGGAGTAGAGCCGCTGGGACCATCTGGCTAGAACGTCATCCCAAAAACACTCATACTAAGAAAACACCTGTTCTCAAAGCAACCAATACGCTACACTAAAATCCCATAAGGAAGGCATAGCCCCTACTCATAGCCATTGTAACACCCTCAACACTCTCCCATGAAACCTCATACAATTTCTTTCTTCCAAAGCCAGCTCAAGAGATCCTTCCAAATCCTCGTCAACAACCCTTCCACCTTTACTAGTAACAAAAACAAATTCCATCACCATCTCCCTCGCCATTTCCCTCACGATCTCAAGTATATATCACTGCTCTCGTCAACTCCTGCCTTCTCCTCACCGTGATACTGTGGCTAGCACATATTCCGAAAGCAAGAAAGGAAGGCCGGTAAAACTCGAATTGTAAATTCTACCCAAACCACCAAATCCATTCCCCACTCAAAAATCCATGCATATGGTTTCGTCATATGCTTTCGTCCATATGGATAAATCCTAATCCTAGGCACTGCCTCACATCCATCCCTCAAGTAAGAACCAACGCAAACAGAACACATCTATGTACAAATCAACACCACAAACCCCCCACTCCCTCAAATCCACGATACCAGACCCACAAGGACCAAATCCCCAGTCCCCAGATCCAAATACTCACACACCATCCTCATTCAACCATCAAGCTTAAGCACTACCCAAAGTACACAACCCTCCCTTCCTCACACCCCAAATCCCCACGAAAGACCACCTACATCCCCAAAAGAAGGACCCAATGACCCATTAAAAAGACCACCGCGTGCTTTCCGTCTTGTTCATGCTCCCACTTCTCCCTCCCATCCCCAACTTCCAAGATCTCTGCGACATCCTACACATATAATCGCCCTGACAGCCCTCGCTCGCTTGAACATCACTCTCACTCTCACCCATGATCATGAACAGATGAAGCAGGACCTTTGGGCCACACATATCTCATCTCAATTTTTATTTTTTTGAAAGTTACAAACAAGACGCTCCCTCGCATGAAAAACCAGATATTCTACTACACTCCAATCCTCATACCCCCCACCATTCACTAAGATCCTCCACATCCCTAGCGAAGTAAGAAATTTCCCGTCGAATTCCCCGCTGCTGTCGAATCTGAAAAGGTCCCTTGGATACTGCTATAACTCCCCTTACATAAGGAGATCCCCTTCTTCTCACTTAGCAGGTAAAACTCGACAGTCGACTACATTGACAGATGCATTTAGAGGAGTAGACGATCATGGATTCTAGTTGGAGGAGGGTGGATGGAGAGAGGAAAAGATCATTGTTAATTCGTTACGGTATCTTGCTCCTCTTCTGAATCTTGATCGACATGGGCATATATATATTACTGTGCTAATAATATCAGAAGTATTGGTTGCAAAGTACGAGTACAAGTAGTCGGGAATCTTACTATCGGCCCCTCAAGCTTTACTTCCTCTACAAAGCCTCTCATCCACATCACAAAAACCTCACAATCTCTCAAAAAAGAAAAGAAGTCAAGAGACACCCCATCCATCAAATCCCCATCCATTAAAAAGGTGGGTATCTGTCAAAGTCCACAACAACCCACACCCATACCATTCCATCTCCCCTACTCAGCTACTATAATAAATAATCCTACACGTCTCTCCGCTCCCCCAAATCCCATCATCCATATTGAACATCATAAAAGACTTACCTCACCAAAATCCCAACCGCTTCCTCCAGAATGATTTAATATACACCTCGATGCAAATGCACAAGAGCGCGCTCGCCATGCTGATGATGCATATGATACAAGCCAGCCCATCTTTCACTTCCGCGAAAAAAAAAGAAGAAAAAAAAGCAACAAAAAGAGTCGAAAAAGAGAAAACTATGATGCGAGCATGCAAGGCCAGAAATAAAATTCGGATTCCCCCTTATTGTACAAGACAGAACTTGTCGAACCTTGAGAAAATTAAACATTATAAGATCGCTATGTTTCAAGGACATCCATCTCCTCCTCTGTAGCAGGCTCCGGGGTCAACTTGGAAAGAAATGTCTCGCCCTTTTCAAATTGTGCCCCCGGTCCTTGAAAACTTGGCTCTTCAATATGAGTGCGTGGGGTCGAGTCTGTAGCGTCCGCTTCCACACTAGTAGACGGTCCTTTGGCAACGTAACCAGGTGAAATGACTCCCTCAGACCCATACGGCAATGACCGAGTAGGCAACTCTTTTGCAGGTATCTCACCAAGCTTATGGGCTAATACATCTGATTGTTGACGGGCCAGCTGCTCAAGTCGCGTTGCAGGATCCTGTACAGGATCAGTATTTGGACAAAGTGCGCGCTTAAAATAAGTCGTACCCATTCCTCTTGGGAAGGAACTCCCTCTGCGGCTGGTAGTTCGCCACGGGAATTTCTCTCTTCTCCCCAGAATTGTGATCTTCTGATTGGCGCAGGCGTTACTGGAAGACTAGGACGTTCAAATTCGGTGGGGAAATCGGTGAGCCTCATACTGTGCCTTCTGGAGGCCTGTTCTTCTACACCAACGCCGGAGCCCTGCAATACTTGAATATTGCCCTTGCGATTCTTTTGCAAATGTCCGATGTACCGCTCGATCTCAGGGATATCGTCCCAGGCATTTCCACGAGAATAAGTCTGCCAGGGATCAGTGGGTGTGAGTTGAATGATGGGAGTGGTAGATGTAATAGGCGTAACAGGTGTTACCACTTCTTGTCGCGCCGAAGACACAGGTGGTTCCGGGGCAAACTCAACGGTACTGCTGAAAGGCTCAGTTATTTCAGGATGGTCTTCATAAAATACTCTTGTAGGCTTCGATGCATTCTTCTCCCAAGGGAAAATCGGAGCAGGCTTTTGATATGTTGGAGTCTTGGGGACTTCATAATACATATCCCTGGGTGGGTCTGGGTATCTCGGTGGAGCTTGGAAAGGCGTTGGATCGGAGGACATTTCGTAATGGGTAGAGGGAAAATTTGAGGCTTCAGGCCGGGAGTCCGACGGTGGAGGAGCACTGAATTCTGTTAGTCTCATAGTAACAGCCAAGTTTGGGGTATACTAACATGCTTGCGTCCCAAGTTGGCTGGTATTGGATCTCCCTTTCCCTCTCCCTGTCCAGATTCGTCTGCACTGGGGGAACATAAGCTTCTTCCAACTCTTTTGGAATTTCTGCAGTCCCATGCAGAGGAGTTTCATGTGGCACAGATACACCATGCAAATCTTCACCACTGGCTGTATATGCTATTGTACTGGGTTGCTCACCCTCTGTCCTAGATGACTCCTGAGGATGTGCTGCATGGGATGCTACGTGGAATTCTTTTGGATGGGGCTTCTCACTGTGGAAGGCTTGATCGTCGGTAAAGGTATTGCCAGCCGTGGTTGGGTGGAATTCGCCTTTCGTAAGATAATGTACAAGAGTAGATCCTCCTTGGGCTGAACCTTCGACAGACTGTCATAATGTTAGGGGGATGGAAGAATACACAACAAGTTACTCACCGATTCGCGAAAATGTCTGTCATAAGTTGCCCACCATCTTCCAACCATCTCGTCATAAGGATTTGAACCATTATGGGCATCTCTTCCTAAAGTCCAGGGTTTGTCTTTGCCAATGAAATGACCCATGCTAATGCTCGACTGGAAATGTCGATACGCTGGTAGGTATTGGTAGTGGGCAGATGGCGTGACGTTGTAAGTAAAGCTCAAACGATTGAAGGTGTTCTTGAAGTGCATATTTAGTAGACCTTGATCAGCACCATCGAAGGAAATGCCTCGCTCCGCCATAGCAAGCAACGAGTGGTAGTCACCCATGTTTGGCGTCAAAACCATTAATCCTGTATTGAATATATCCGGCCATCCAATATCTGGGGCGGCCGAGAAAGGTTGTGGCAGATCAAAGAGTTCATCTGGTGCTCGAATGGCAACCATATCCGCGTCAACATAGACTATCTTTCGAAACTGTAACAACTTCCATAGATTGATCTTCGTAAAGGTTGAATGGAGATCAGCGCGATTCATGAGGAACAAATTGGCTGGGGTTGGAGTGACGACTCGTTCAACAGGAATGATGTAATCGTAGACTCGCTACCACATGTTAGACTGTGTATCTTGGGACTGGAACGGGAGACTTTTTGTACTTGTAGCTGATTTATTGCGCTTTGCGATACGGTATCTGCTGTGATGAGCACCGCCAACTTCTTGGTTGTCCCAGCATCACGCAATGAGTGTGCCACTACCAGTGCACCTAGAGACTTTTTGTGAGCTTGGGTTGTTTACATTGCATGGAAAAGCTTACCAGGAAGATACGGGTCACTCAGAAGAAGCTGTACACTCGAAATTTAGCATGGAAGACAATCGAAAGAAAAAGGAGCAAGGTGGGGAAGCAACGCACTGTAGCGTACACGTCTTCTCCCTCGGAAGCTGAAGCCATTGCAATTGCGTCTCTGGTACTCTGTATGGCAAGGCAGAAAGCAGAGAATAGCTGAAAGGGAAGCTCTTATGTATTGATGGGAGAATGTCCCGTGGCTACTGGAATTTCTGGAATTTCGTAGAAACAAGAGAAAGAGTCATAAGGAGAAAAAAGTGGTGGTAGTTGTGTGTGTGGCTCTTTTTGAGGTGGAGTTTTATACGGGGTAGTCGTAGGTATGACGGTATGCGATGCGAGGTCGGGTAAAATGCAAGAGTGCAGGTGGTTCGACTTGGAGTCTTGGAGTGATGATGGCGGGGGAAGCTGCAGCTTTGAAAGCTAGCCGTGCAGGGTCGACAAGCGCAAGCGGCAGAGACAGAGGCCCCAACTGATGCAGGTAAGATGAGGCAACGCGCCGTAACTTGGTAGGCAATCAAAAATGCTGAAAAGAATCGATTTTGGCCTGCAAGCCAAATTGATTATTATTGACACTGGGATTGGGATTTGGTGATTGATTGCGTCGTGTCCAGCTTTCTTTCTATATTCAGTACGGAGTACTACAGGTATCCTACGCGAGGCGAGCAATGGAGCTCGGCGTGTACGGAGCCAGGGAACAAAGGGCTCGTGGAGTCGTGGGCTCGTAGACTCATAGGTTTGTGGGCTCATAGGCTCATAGGCTCATAGGCTCCTACACTCCTAGGCTTGTAGGCTCATAGGTTTGTAGGCTCGTAGGCTCATAGGCTCGTAGGCTTGCAGGCTCATAGGCTCGTAGGCTCGTACACTCCTACACTCCTAAGCTTGTAGGCTCATACGCTCATACGCTCGTACACTCGTAGCTGGCCTGGCAGAAAATCGGTTGCCCAGGTGGTGATGGTGATGGTGATGGGACGAGTCTGATAGTACAGCAGTGAATCTAGTCTTCTGAGTGGCCGCTAAGTTAGTGGAAGCACCAGTGGAATGACCCGCATAGCCATACCACCCCCACCTAGGTAGGGTTAACCCTCTTTAGGTATACCATCTATCCTAGGCCATCCTAGGCCATTTCAGTGGCAGCCGCAGTAAGTGACCTCCCACCTTACAAAAGCACCTGGTGTCCACTTCCAGGGAGTTCTCGAACTCTATCCCGCCCCTACGCCTACGCCTACGCCTACGCCTACGCCAATACCTACGCCAATACCTACGCCCGTCGCCCCGCCTCCATCGATCCTTCCATCACCCATCCACTTCCCCCATTCTTCCTGCCTCGCCAACCCGACTTCTCCCACCACTGGATGCCTTAACCCCCAATCGTCAACATCCACATCCACATCTACCCAGTCACTCACAGTGACTCACTGCCACGGCCACGGCCATTCCCAGGCCATTCAAGGTTCTCCCGGCCCTCCTCTCTGGCTCTCCACTCCCATCGCCTCGCTGGAGAAGACCCCCCCAGGCTTCTCCCTTCTCCATCGTCAATCCATCCCGGGGACGTCGTCAGAAGTTGGGCAGAAAAAGGCATTCCCTACCCCGCGCCCGCGCTCCGCTGGTGCATACCCTACCAATCCGACCCATCACATCACCAGCCATAGCGTTGTCGTGTGACGGCGACGGTCATCTCCAGCCAGTTCATCCCTCGAGAGCGCGTCGGGAGATCTGATTCTGGCATCAAACGCCGACTTCCAATTTCTGCCCAGTTTTATGCGGAAAGACAAGTTGAAGTCATAGTACGCCACAACCTTTTGCTCCCTTCCTGCAGCTAGCCTGTACTTGGTACCCATTCCGAGACACCGTTACATTCGTACAGCTGTGGCGCTGAGACTGCATCACGAGATTCCACCAATCTGTGCTTTCAACGACCTCAACACCAAGAATTATCATCGTGAACTATACGACGGTTTTTGGTTTCTCCAGAAGTTACTTTGTCAATCAAAGCTCCACCAGAGCCCATACGAGGTTGACAGGGCGCTTTAGGCCGTATAGCTAAACATCTGATATCATGAGTACCGGAGCAACAGAACCCACCATGATTGGCACTAAAAGTCGCCCTTCATTAATGGATCTTCCTGTTGAAATTCGTCTAAAGGTATGATCTTATTTTAGCATGCTTCCAATCCCGGTTATCGGCGACCATTACTGGTCATACGGCGAAATGGCCTAGAATGAGTTGAAGTGTTCTTTGAGAAGGTTGGAAGAAGAAGAAGGCTCAATTCTTGGTACTTCTGAACCTTCTCAAGCCATTACTATAACTGGGTCGATTGACAAGAGTAGCAAGAAGAGAGAGTGCACACAAGGATCAGCCTTTCCACGGGCTCTAAATGGTTAAGGAGTCCGAGTCTAGTCATGATTTTGATAGGCGTCAAACATCTGCTCATCAATCGTTATGTCCTATGCTTTCAATCTTTTGGTTTAGGGCGAAAAACTGACATTCTATAGATATTCAAATACCTTTTGACATTTCCAGACGAGATCATGGTCCCACCCAGAAAACTACCATGTGATAGTACCTCATCAAATGAGACTTACTTTCCCAGAGTCAGCATCCTTCAGACTTGCAAACTCATCAATGCCGAAGCTACCCCTATATTCTACTCCATCAACAGATTCGTTGTTTCTCTTCGTAACTGCTCCCCCGCTGCTCCAGCCTATTTTCCTGATCTAACGGGAACAGCTCTTGAACGACCATTTCTGCATAAAAATCTCAGTTCAATGCCTAGGAAACCAAATTTCCAGCTTAGCTACTTCAGATGGAGTACTCTAGCGCAGATCAAGTCTTTGTCTTTTATCAGTGGTAATAATTCTGGCTTCGTGGAAGACGTGGGTGAGAGGTCTAATATGGGTGGTACTGGACTCCCTCCTATGAACGCTTTACCTCTTACACATGACGCGGGAGGGGGAGTTCATATGGACACAACTGGAGTCACTCCCATGAATGCTTCCCCTTCTACAAATGACACAGCAGCGAATACCAATCCTGATACCTCCACCAACGAGCCAGCCACGAGACACGATGGATCATACCTGCGTCCCCGTCCATCCTTTGAATGCACCGGTCTCGACATCCTCGCCCGCTTCTCCGTGTCGGATCGCCAATACAGTCCCGGTGGACCAGACGATTACATGGCACTCTCCCTCTCCAACTGGGTCAGTATGAAGGTCATGCGCGCAGAACTCAATGCTTTCCAAAAAGAGCTCGAGGTAATGATGAGAACTGTGCCGCTGCCGGCTCATGCAGTGCCGCCAATGCTACCTTTGCCAACCTCGATACAACCTATTCACACCAGCCTCATGATGGAAATGGATTTCCTGGCGGGGATAAGTCCAGAGGTTCGTGAATTAGGGCATCCGACGGCGGCAGGCCCTATTCATCCGCTTCATGGGAATGCTTGGGATGCTGAAGAGCACGAGGCTACGCGGGATGATGATGTAGATTAGTTGCATTTTCGGGACGCATAAAAAGTTTTGTTTTTGTTTTGCTTTTTTAATGTACAAGTAGATGTAGATATAAGCATTGCAGATAGAGATGAGAAATAGCTTAGATTGCCAGGAATGTTTGCTGTAGATTAGATGATGAAAATTTCATAAACCAGAGAAATGAACGTTTTCCTTTTCTCTATTTTGTGGGGATGTAGTGAATGGTACTGTAGTATATACGTACTTAGCTTAGCTTGATTCTACCTATTATACCAGTAGAATTGTTTCTTCTGTATCTTACAGACTTTGTATCTTACAGACTCTGTATCTTACGAACTATATTCGTGAATCCCGTCAACACTACATGGCAGGTAAGGTAATAGGAACTAAGATCCAAACAGGTTACTATAACATCTAGGATTCATCCATCTACCGTATCTGTATCTATAAAAAGATATGCAATGCAAGCGACGTCCATATTTCTTTACTAGAAATCTAAAACCTAGAAAAAGATGTTTTATTCGATTCTTTAGAAGCTATATCTATACCTATCATTCCTCGTCTAACAAAACAAGGGTGAGATATGAAAGAGCTAATGTGAGTTTTATCCTCATCATATATACACATCCATCAAACCCTCTTCTTCTCCCCCTCCCGCACCCCCCTCGCCCCTTTTCCTCCTCCATATCCTTCTTTAAATAAAACCCTTCCCA
>LT855409.1:2408164-2469578 GCA_900184765.1 Hymenoscyphus fraxineus
CAAGTACTTGACCGACCATGATTTCAATTGAATCTATCTCAAATCAATTGACTTATAAGGTGTAAACCTGATGCGACTTTGCCAATACAATAATGGCAAGAACAAAGAGCGGAAGTGAAATAAATGTGAAGAGGTATTAGAGGGAACTCGTTGGCAAGAGGAATATCTTGATTTTTGTGATAAAACTTCCAAAAGTTAAACAGGAGAAAAGATTGAAAGAAGTACACGAGCTTCTCGGTCCGTTCTCACCGGAAGAATACCTCAGCCTCTACGATGCATATAGGGCGTTTTTGTATGTTTCGGTCTGGAGCCCCCGCCCTATGATAGCGGGGTCATGGCCACGATGTTGGGGGATTGATGGGGAAGCGGGCCTGTTAAGCCGGCGGATAAATTGAACCGGATCATCTTCGGCATGGTTTTCGTGGGGTTTTTTGGGTGAGATTTTGGTATACGAGTACACGGTTCAAATGTGTCGGTATAAGTGGGATAAACATATTTAGGGCTGGATGTGGAGAAAAGCTGAGTATTTCTAGGGTTAAGTTCAAATGTGTTAAAATAGTAGGTAGAAGTAGCCCTGGGGCCTGGGCTGACTACTTTTCAGTTTTGTACTGTATCGATATCACTACTCCAATCGATATGTATGTTTTCAGGTTAGCCATTGGGTTTGACTTGCAGGGAATACCATTGCTGATCTAATCCTATATTAGGTACTAGTATCGTATTTCATACGACGCCGCTGGTTTCAAAATGACCTAAACGCCCTTATTCAGCCGGAGTTCTCGTTTGTTTTGCTCTACTTTCTCTCTCTCGTTCCCCATGATGGCCTATCATATTCTCCCCGACTCGTCAAAGATAGGTAAACCATGGACCCTTCAAAGATAGTTTCGACTATCGAAACCATACCAAGCAAATCTCCTCATCAGATGCGCTCACATTATTGTCCATTCGAGACCGTCCCCATTTATTGTAATATCAAACGACCCTTAAGAAACCTCGTCCCAAAGAGGTACATCGACAAACTAATTTCCAGTACCGGTTGCCTTGGTATCATCTTCCTCTAAATCGCCGTGTTTCCTCTTTGCGGGACTGGCGTTCCCTGCATCACCATCATCGGTCCACTCCACAATCTCCCACTCAATAGTGTATCGCCCGGTCGGATTGGTACTCTGTCTTCTGCCTTTACTCATCCTGCCGAGTTTGCTACCTTCAACGAGGGTCTCAAACCAAGGCAAACCTTCGTTGACATCGTGCTTTGTTGTGCTGGTGGTACCAGTAGTGTTGGTTTGGATAACTGGCACGACATTTTTGACGATCTTCTGTTTATCACTCTCCACATCCTCCAAAGCTTCTTTGGGCAATAGACCGAGTTCCTCCAAGTCCCGCAGCGTTTCATTGGCCAAACTACCCAGCGTCAATGAGATAAAATCCTTATCATTGGTATTGGGGGTTTCGGTCCAGTATGAAAGAGGGGTTCCGCAAAAGCCACAGAATTGACGTTGAGTATTTTGCTCTCTAGGGGAGGTATAGGTTCGGCGAATGGAGTTGTGCGATTCGTCGTCGAAAAAGGCAAATGTGTTTGACTCGTACCAGGAGAGAGGAATACGAAGCCAAGCAGAAAGTGGTACCGCTTGGGAGCGACCTGCAGCAAGCTTTAGCTTGGTTTCTTCAATTCGTGTTATAACGCGACGTAGAAAGGCCAAACTCACGATGAACTGCGCTTGAATCGAAAAAGACCTGCGCGACCTCTGCGGCATCGTGGGGAATGGATACCGTGTATTTGTTTCGACCGCAAGAACAGCCGCCGTGAAGCGGGTGGTGTTGGCTCATTTTGAATGGCGCAATCGCAGAGGCAATGGAATTGTGTTCGCCTAGATGGCAAGAATTTCAAAGTAAATGGTGTTTTGGTTTGGGTTTTGTACGGGTAGCGGCCAATAATTGAGTGATTGAGTGATTGAATGCGACAGAAGGTGAAGGAAACAATTACGTTGGTCGTTCCTGACGTATTAACTATGTACATCCACTCTGATTGGTGGCCGAGAAAGGGACGAGGGGCTCCATGGTGGGGCGGAGGGGGCGTGGTCTGATCCCCGTCCAACCTGGAATGCAGCAAATCCGACAAGGACAGGCACCACCTCAACTGCCTTTTTTCGGACCTTCTCTCACTTTTCGTGGAATGTCCTGGTAGTTTCTCTTCACTGCCATCTCTACGAGCATCCCTCAGCTTTCCAGTATTGCCATCCATCTATGCCGAGGCTCCCAGGTCCCAGGTCCCAGGGGACAGGAGAGCCGCAGGAAACCAATACCTCGTTGTTCTTTCTTTTCTAGCTTCATAATTGACTGGGATCTTTTGTGAGTCTTTTCTCTTTCGGAATTCGAAACAAGCAGAATAAGTCAAATACTTCAGTGCTTTGCAATCAACCATAACAGTGAAGAGGACTATTTACTGCCATGCTGCCTTTTCTGGCCACCAGAAGCGAAGGTAAATATTCGGCATTTCGTACAACAGCGAAAGAGGCAATAGCTTCAACTTTCTCTACTGTAGCCTGTTTAGTATCCTAGGCAATATATCCTGAAAACACTCGTCTAGTCTATCATTTTGAACGTTCCGAGAAAATAGCTACTGTACGAGTACTTCGAAACAATATATAAGCGAGGGCCAGTGTATTGAGTGGGTGGGGATAGATATGATAGCAATAGCATATAGATAACATGTTCTGTAATCTCGAGCTCATTGGTAGGAACAAAAAAGGGGAAAGTGTTGATGGGGCTTGCAGTAGTCTCAGACATTCCTGACTCCTCCAATCTCTCCCACCCTCTTCTCCCCTTCAAACTCGAGTACAGGAAAAACTCGCTACAAGGATCCCCACTATAAGGATATCCTCGTTTATATTCTTAGGACTTTAGTCCCGAATTTTTATAGGTAGGATTTTAGTATATTTAAGGACATACCCCCTGTAAGGATATCTATAGGTTTTTCGGGTCCCGAAATTTTTATAACACTTAAATTATCCTCGTTTTTATCCTTAGAACCTCCTATTTCCGAGGGATTCATCGGATATAAGTAATCCAAAGTAAGTTCTTAATAAAATCTTAGTGTTTTTAGTTAAAGAGGAGGTCTTCAAGACAAGGATATACTACTATACGTGTAGTACTACTCCTATACAAGTGACCAGCTTATATATTCCTAATCCTTAATTATATAACCTTGCTGTCGCCTATACCAAGGAACTCGCTATAAGGATATCCTCGTTTATATCCTTAGCATATTCGGGCCCGACCATATCCTTGTAGCGAGTTTTTTCTGTACGCTGCAATTTCTGAACCCGAATCTCAAAGTACAGTACAGTACATCCCGAGAAGCCTAGAGGTAACATTTGAGATTCAGGGGGATTAGCTCTACGAAATGTTTTACTAACATTGTAACAACTTCTACAACAAACCCACGGCAAGCAAGGACAAATCTAAAACCAAAAGGACATCATCGTATCTTACCAGAACTCAAAGCTTCATCAGCCCCTCGCCCTCCTTCAACTCTACTACATCCTCGAACACCACCTGTAGGTACAGTACACAGCTGTTCCCTCCCCCCTACTTATAACCAATTACTCTTTCCTACCTATTGTTGCGCCCTGTTAGTCTCTACTTATATTATATTATACCCCTATTACCCCCCTCGCCCCCCAAATTTTGCCGCCACGACTTAGATACTTTCATGACCCACGCCGATTCCATGATTCGTTGAGCTTTTCTATGGACAAAGATAAGCGAGAGGAGGTAGAGTGACTATCGAGGCTTGTAGAGTATGGTACATTCACTTCTAATCAGGATCTAGCAAAACGACATCCTTCTCTTGTCCTCTTCCTTTTCCATTTTCGTCAGACCTCACGTATACAGTATCACGTCAAGGAAAAACTTTAGGTCAGAATAATATTTATTCCCAGAAAATGCAAAAGATTCTATTTTATATATCCATCCGGCCCTAACGCAAACAGATATGCATTTATGCACCCATTCCTCATCTCTCATCCATCGTCCCTCATCCCAAGACCAAGACCAAATCCACATCCTCATCCCGCCCGATTCCAAGGCCAAAAGTCCATTACCGACCCATCCTCCAACTTGTTAATACAACCCTAAACCCAAACTTCCAGAATCGAAGAAAAAAAGAAAAACACACAGAAAGAACTCCATTCTAGAAGACAAGAAAAATGCCCGTCCTATCCAGCACTTGGGTCAGAGGAACGAGCATCCACGAAGAACAGAGAGAGAGATAAGAGGTCAGAAAAAACCCCCAGATTCATATCATGCATCATGAACTCCCACTAGATCCCCCATTCCCCCCATGCGGTCCCTTACCCCCATCCAGAAGTAATTTAGGCTTAATAAATCCCTCATCCAACTGCTTAAACCACGCCGCATGATCTTCAGCTGTGCCATGCAAAAGTGAAGATATAGCGCCAGACGCAGAAATATGTGGACCGTCATTATGTGATGCACTTCCGGAGGTAGGGTAAGGAGTAGTATTCTCCTCTGGTTTTGGTCTGGGTGACCTCTTGACCGCGGGTGGGAGATCAGAAGTATCGCTTTCGGCATCGGAATCATCTGTAATGTTCGCTCGGAGAAGCTCTTGCTCGCTCTCATGCTCGTTTCTTCGATTCTGCGAGGGCTTTCGGCTGACGCTTCCTGTTCTTCCTGATGGACTTAGATTTCCACTGACATAACTTCCCCTGTCCCCCCTATTTCCATGGCCATTCATGCCTTGTAGAGCGACCGACCCACGTTTTGGAGCGTGGCCGATACCCATTCCAGAGTTCTTGTAGTAAGAACCTCCTGGATGTGATTCGATATCGAATTCGTCATCACTGTCAATCTCTTCAACCACACCCGTTTTAATCCCCATAATCTCTAACATTCGAGCGGTAGTTCCCCCGAAAATAATCACTGTCAACACCACAACCACCAAAACAGTTGCTTTCAACGCCCATGAATTTGGTCCGGTCATTCCTGCTGCTAGAGCCACACCAACAGCTCCACGTAATCCAGCCCAAAACAACATGGCTTGGTAACTGTAAGGTAGCTCATCTGGGACATCTCCCTTACCCTTGCGCCTCGCTCGATATCTGATGAACCAATTGATAGCCCTTGAAAGCGGAAATACAGCTGCATACCGAGCAACGCAAATTCCAACGACAGTGATAATGATGAACAGAGGTTTGAACTCGAGTTTAGATTCGGTAAAGAGAGAAAGCCCTAGGTAAATGAAGATGAAATTTTCGGACAATTGCGCCAATACCTGGAAAAGGTATTTTGTGGTAAGTTGAGTTCGTCGTGACATGTTGTAGTAAGCGTAATGTTTCAAAGTGATTCCACAGAACAAAAGTGTGACGATTCCTAAATAATCAGTATGGTTTATCTTGATCAATCTTGAAAGATTGCCAACGTACCGGACATATGCAAGCCATTTGAAAAAAAGTAACTGGCATACGCAATCAAAACGATCAAACAACTCTCGATTTTGGGGAATCGCCTAACGTAGGTGTATTTCAACACCAAAGCTGTTCCAATACCCACCGCAACACCAATCAACAGACTACCGAAGAACACAGCCAAGAAAATACCAATACCTTCTAGAAGACTGACGAATCCTAGAGTACCTGCGGCTCCTCCTTCTTTATATCGTTGTGCAGTTTCGAACAGGACAATAGCGACTGCATCGTTTAGGATTGATTCGCCAAAGATGACAGTATATAGCTTTGGATCAACCTTGTAGGTATTGAAAATAGCGAGAATGGTGACTGGATCGGTGGCTGAAAGAGTGGCTCCTACCGAGATGGCATCGACGAAGGTCATATCAAACCCATCAATGGGAATTCGAGTGTACAGCCAGAGGATTATTCCCAACACAATGGCAGATATAAATGTACCGGCGAAAGCGAACGTTAGGATCGTCCCGATGTTTCGAAAGAAATTGGCTTGATGCAGTTCGTAACCGGATGCTAGAATAATGGGAGGAAGCAATAGATTGAAGAATATCTGATAGTCGAAGCTGACCAGATTTTGGATCGAGTCCCCATTGCTCACTCGAAGGATCAGGCCAACCGTCATTCCTATATGACGTTAATTAGAGTTCTCGAAAATGACGCGCATGTTGTACCAGCAAAAATGGATATGACTGTTTCGTGTACTGCTTCAACCTTCTTCTGCTGAAGCATGTAACTGGTGAAAAGCGCTGTTATGAGCAGCATTATCATGATGAAGAGGGCCCATGATGAGAAGATCTCTCTCTGGGAGGTATCGGGTCCTATGCGCGCATCAGCCTTGTGTCCTTCCAACGGATCCGTGCAGCTATCGTACCCTCGCCTTCTGTTTCGTCATCCTCTCGTTCTGTAAGATCCAAATGTTAGCATCTGGTAATGGTAGTAGGATTCGCGCAAGTTGAGCTGGGCGCATACTGAGAAGCTGGAGGGCCACGTTGGTGATAAATTCGGACATTTTGGCGGACTACACGAGCGTAGCGTAGCGTCTCAGCGGACGTTGCTGGAGAATAGAGTAATGTCGTGGCTCAACGACGAGCAGCGGCCCAAGAAGTGAGGATACATGTACTTGTAGCGCTGGAGAGTGGGAGATGGACAATCGAGGAAAATGACAATGTTCCTCTCGGTATTTTCACTACGTGTAGTGAAGCTGGCGTTGGAGGCTACGGTGGTAGAAGGTACGAGTAGTCACTAGCAGTAGCTCAGGATGCTTTTTGCGACAGCCGTTCTACAGCCGTTCTATTGGGGCACAGTTTAGGATTCCAGGGGGGGGAGGCTTGTCGGCTTGTGAGGTCTGGGCGAGTTAAATTTACATTCATATGTACGCCAAAACTGAGACTAGATAGGTACTTGCTTAATTACCACGTTTTAAATGGTACCTGCGTAATTACAGCTTATGATATTTTAAGAAACCAATATCAATTGTTTGCAAAGACCTTGGGGACTTGGAGAAAATCTCCGAATGATGCCAATGATTCTTTGCGCAAGAGGGTCACAAGAACCAAATTCTCGGTTCCTCGCGGCACACGCACACGCACACTCCTGCTCCGTTTTTGCATGAAGAAAGCGCCACTGCTGTATCAGCTTCTGTTTACTCGGTACAGAATTATTTGACATCTGTACCCGTACCTGGAAGAATCTTTTCTACCTAAAAAAAGGCTTTTTGTTGGATTTGATATGCAAACATTACTCAACAAAGACATGACAGAACTTTGGGGTATTTCTATGATGCGATTGCAATCGTAGGCTGGCTCGCTGGTACGTCACACCCAATGATTATCGCGAGTGCCTGTACTTGAGCACAGCGATAACAGGTACGAGCTAGAGCTACCTTGTAACCTTGGAACTCTGTGCTTCGTACAACATTCATAACTCATAACCCACCGAGCTGTCTTGATGTCTCGCTCTTTCCTTCTGCCTCTTGCACAGAGGAATATTCTGAAGGCATCTGTACCTCCGTACTTGCCTCTACATCAAACTTAGATTTACGGTTACTGCCGACTCTCAAGAACTCCTCCCGTCCACGAGATCCTTGAAAGGCCCTGCTGACGACCTCTGCGAATCGTGTATCGTGTTCATCTCCCGTGAATCCACCCCCGGATTTCTACAGCCCCGTGATGGCTTTCTTCTCGTGAATCCGAATGGAACTTCCAAGGGTTTTTGAAAACACTCAACACCGATTGCTCGAGACGGCTGGATACATTAGAGTTGCGTTGCGTTGTACTTCCGTTCGTGCCGAGTACACCTCCCTCACTCACTACCCGAAATCCAACCGACCCACGACCTCGCTCTCGGCTGTGGACGCAGGCATTAGGGAAGGAAGAAACACCAGAGATTTGAAGGTTGGCTGGCAAAAATAGGTCGCTCAGCCGAAAAGGAAGAGTGCAAAACTCGGAATGGGGGGAGAAGAAAGTTCCCCTTCCCGGGGCAGGGACCCTGAAGACGAACCACCTCCAAATATAGACACGGCGAGAAACCCTTCGGTAGAACGAGCCTCGAAACCACTGAACGAGGAGTCACCCTTACTATCGCCCTCCGGACCAGGAGGAGAAGAAGAAGAAGAAGCACTGATTGAAGGAAGAGAGCTTCTCTCTGAGGATACCCACGATGCATACCACGAGACCAAAAACACATGGTACATGATACTTTTGACGGTTAGTCTGGGAGGACTACAACTGGCATGGGCGGTAGAATTGTCAAATGGAACACCATATTTACTGGCCCTCGGATTGAGTAAATCCTTGATGGCCTTGGTTTGGATTGCTGGGCCGCTTTCTGGAACATTGGTTCAACCATACGTGGGAATGTTGAGTGACAACTGCCGGTCACGATGGGGGAAACGAGTTCCTTTTATGATTTGGGGAACGGCTGCAACGATCTTCTCATTATTGGCACTTGCTTGGGTGAGGGAGACTGTTGGTGGATTCCTCAGTCTGTTTGGTGCGGATCGTGAGTCCCAAGGTGTGAAAGTCACAATAATTGTGGTAGCTGTGTTGTGGATTTACATACTGGATATTGCCATTAATACGGTTCAAGCTGGAATTCGAGCCTTCATTTTAGACTGTGCACCAAGTCACCAACAAGGTAAGTGAGGTCACCATATCTATAAGTTTCCTTGCTAACGGGACTTCAGAAACTGCCAACTCCATGGCAAGTCGAGTTGTGGGTGTTGGAAATATTATTGGTTACGTTGCCGGATACGTCGACTTACCAAAATACGTGTGGTTCTTTGGAAACACCCAATTCAAGGTTCTCGCTGTCATCGCATGTATCTCTCTCAGTACCACAGTAGCTCTCAGTGTGTCTACAATCAAAGAGCGAGACCCAAGACTGGAAACAAAAGCGGCCAAAGGAAGCCCAAGTTTATTACGCTTCTTCATGACCGTTTTCAGATCGATTCGTCGCTTACCACCTCAAACCCGAAAAGTTTGTGAGGTCCAATTCTTCGCCTGGATTGGATTCTTTCCCCAACTCTTTTACTCCAGCTCCTACATTGGCGACATTTACGTCCAACCCGCACTAGAAGCCAATCCGCACATGACCCCCAAAGAAATCGATGATCTCTATGAAAAAGCAACCCGAGTAGGCACATTCGCCCTTCTAATCTACGCCATTACCTCTCTCACTACCAACGTTCTCCTCCCCTTCTTCATCGCCAGAACCTACGACAACCCCTCCTCAACCCTCTCCCCACGCTCCCAAAAATCTTACTCAACTCGCCTCGACCGTCTTCTCGACAGTCTTGTGATCCCCTGGCTAACCCTTCGTCGCGCCTGGCTCATCTCCCACTGTGTCTTTGCAGCCTGCATGTTCTCAACCCTAATCGTGACATCCATCGGCGCAGCAACAACTCTCATCGGCATCGTCGGTATCTCCTGGGCTCTCACCCTCTGGGCCCCATTCGCCATCATCAGTGCAGAAGTTAGTAAACGCGATGCCCTCCGTCGTTCACGACAACACCAAAACTCCTCCTCCGCCACCGACGAAGAAGACCAAGCGGGTGTGATTCTCGGTATCCACAACATGAGTATTGCCGCACCACAAATCCTGGCTACGATTGGTAGTAGCATCATTTTCAAATTCCTGCAGAAACCCAGAGGCACGCCAGGCGACAGGAGTATCTCTGTCGTCCTTGCGGCGGGTGGAATCAGTACGTTGATTGCAGCATTCCTTACCAGTCGGATTAAAGACGAGGTTGAGATCCCGGCTGAGGGCGTGGTGGAGGAAGCGAGGGGTGAGGAGAGCGGGAGGATGCTGGAGAGGAGGAGTGGGAGTATTGGGGCGTTGGAATATTAATTTTTCCCCCTTTTTTTGCCTTTATGGGTTATTTTGAGGGATTTGTGCTTGGGGAAAGTATGGTATGGTATGGTATGGTAGTGTGTTGTATTCAACCTCGGACCTTTCCTATATCATGAGGATTCTTGGTGTGTATCCTTAGGTAGCCACACATGGGGATTCGAGGCCTGGCTTTGTAGTAGAGAGGGTGGGGTCGGGAGAAGAAGATGAGATGAGATGAGATGGGATGATTTAGATATTATACTAGTGCATCACACTTACACTTACACTTATACTTACTCACTTTGAATCCTCGTGTCTTGCCTGTCTCCTATAGTTTTTTTTTTAAATGTGGATTGTATAGATTATATAGATTGTGAAGGAAGGTAAGTAGAAAGTCTTAAGTAATCGGTTTAGCTAAGATTTTGATTGTGCTGTGCGTATGATTAGACTGTGGATATACACAATAGTACAATACTTGAGATTTCTTGGATGGGTGGATAGGTGGGTAGTTTCGAAGTAGGTTGTTTACTATAGGGGTTTTAATTGATTTGCACTTGTACTTGATTTGCATTTGTACTTGTACTTATACTTGTACTTACATAATAGGCCCATAGTCTGTTATGAGATCTTACTGGCTAGAACCACTGGAACCACTAGGACCACTGGACTCTATAGCTTGTACAGTACAGGAATCAGAATTTTAGAGTACTGAGTTGGGATTGGGATTGGGATTAGGGTTGATATCTGGTCTAGGTAACTCTACTGTAAGAACTGTAAGAACTGGATGTTCTAAGTCTAATTTTAACTCCAACTCTAGGTACAGTAACTCAGGATTCGTGGTGTAGGAGAGTGTTTGGAGGGTATGTCATAGTGTTGTGTAGTATAGTATTTATTACCAGTTTATTACTATCTATTTACTATTTCATCGCACCACTTCCTTCCCAAATGTCCTTACAAACCCCAAACCCAAATTCAAATCTTATACTATGCGCATCCTTATCCACAACCTGGAATTAGATGGAGTAAGAGACTCTCTTGACCCAATCCACAAGCCCCACCACATAGGCCATATACTCACGCAAGACATCAGTTCAAGAAGGCATTGGAAAGATCAAGATTAGTTCATAACATAAAGGGCACAATTCTTTTACAAAACTTACATTGACAATTGAGGAGTTAACAAAATATTTGCTTACTGGTTACTGGCAGCATGCCTTCAAGTTCTTTGAAAAGGTGAGCTCCTGACATGGTATGAATGAGCAGTGTCCTCATCATCCATTGCGCATTGCTTCGATTCAGCGGAATGATATCGTGGTAAATCCAGATCCGGTCATTTTTGAGGAGTAAAGTAGATGGGAATATTCAGCTCGGGAGTTGGCTTGGTCAATGGAAGGCCAGATTGGGTGGGCATGATTAGATGATTTTAAAAGTAGCCTGGTAGAAGTTAGCAGTTATAGGCCAAAAATAGTCAACATGAAAAGGCAAACTTTGATACTAATGTTTTCTTTCTTTCTTTTTCTCTCGCTCTGTTTGTTGTTGACTATATTACCTGAAACCCTGTACTAGGGTAAATCCAACATTGGTAAAGGGTACTCCCCTAAGTCCAAGAATGCGGACAGGCTGCCTGGGGGTATCGATTTAGCAATTAGTTCATGCGTGCAAGAACGCCAAATCGAAATCCCAGCATTTCACAAAGTATGCAGACATGGTTATACCTCCCTTATACCTCCCTTTCCTCACCGTAATATGTTCCTTCTTCTATTTCTTCAAGTTCAACCATTGCCTTGGCCTCCCCATCCATCCAGACACTATCCTCAATATCCATCAAGATCTTACCCAAAGTCTCTGAACTGTCAATTTGGATTGAACCTTCTGGACCTATGACACTGATACGCTTCAGCTTTAAAAGATCCGGAACCAGGCTTCGCAGCCTTTCAACGAAAGGTGAGAATTCCGTGGGAATTGCGATAGAGAGATTCGCATCTGATCGGACCTGTTGGCCGCACCAAAAAAAATTGGTTTGCAACTTGATGTTGGTCTTGTAGTCAGTGGCTCCTGTAGACAAACCTATACTTGCCTCCGTCGCTGAAGAATCTCTTCTTTGCGAAGTAGAAGATGAAGTTAACCCCGTTTCACTTTCTTCGCTTGTACTACCTGAAGTTGACGTAGGTGGACTACGCTCGGGGCTGTAATTGTATTGACACTGCTCCATGTTCGCATTACCTGCAAGCGGGTGCTGGATCTGGAAAGACATGGCTGGAAGCTCTGGGCGTTCATCGTATTGTCGTTTTTGGTTTCCTTCATGAAATGATTGCGTCAATGATGTATTCGAAATGTTTGGCGTATTGCGAATCGATGATTTGTACGAATTAGGCAGCGTGCCAGACATTGCGGTCAGTGGCGTGTTTGGAATGTACGGTGTACTAGGAATAGATGATGTTACCGAATCAGGCGGTGAGTCCGGCATTGGAGAATCATAAATGTTGAGGTTTCCATCCGCCGTTTTCCTGCGCTTTGCTCTGCTACCAGACGTGCCATCACGTTTACGTTTCTGTGCAGCGTAGAGTCGCTGGCGTTCATTGCTGACTATCCGTCGTAGCAGAGGTACGGTTAATTTGATAATACTGATAAAAGTCAGTGAGAAATTATGAATCGGAAGAACAGAGCCACCTTGAAACGATGCTGCAAAAGAAAACCGCGGAAATGACTGAAGAGTGATAGAACAACAATGAGGCTTACATTCTTCTGTTCAGGGGCCACTGTAGAATTCTGCCTTCATAAACCTCCGCCCCTAAGCCCCAACACTTCTCCCCCCAACCCTGCTCGAGAAATTCTTCACAGCAGCTTGAAAGCATACCAGAGACATCGGTAGTGCGCGTATTACGACCGACAAATTCCCGGCGTTCAGGGTGTCCATCGTCCAACATGTAGCTTTTAGCAGCAGCTAGAAGGTTTAGATATAAAGGGCCGCTAATTTGCAGTGAACTGAAGTCTTTGGCCACAGCGTTCCCTACGTTCAGTCTTAGCAGCATTCTTGATAAGGCAATGGGATGGCTTACTTTCTGTAGGTTTCCGATATAGAGGCACGGCGGACTGTACACCCAAACTTCTGGCCACGGCGATGGCATGATCCGGCGGACTACATACCATCGCACGGGTATAAATGTTCTGAGTTTCAGAGCCATTTCTTTGATCACCGTCGTTACATTCGCCTAAGTCTCGCGGAGATGTTGTTATTCGTTTTGGCGACCCCAAGCTGTGATGCTCCCCTTGAGTTGCTTCCCGCTTCCTTGAGTTCAAAATGGAGGCTTTCGTGGTTGGCTTTGGGTCCAAGTTGCAAGGCGAATGTGGGAAGCTCTTGAAAAAAAAATCTGAGGGGTCTGTAGTTTGGTTTGCGCAAGCCACCTGAAGGGGATTTTGTGCTGCGTCACGCTCTTCCTCATCTTGTTGTCGCTCTCTCTCCGAGTCGCGTTCTACCTCTCTTAGGCCATGTTCTCCATTTTTTGAGCCATCCTTTACGGAGACATGCTCCCCCTCTGATGAACCATGTGTTGCCTCTACGGCGTCATGTACTTCCCCTCCTGTCGCAAGTAAGGAGTCTAGGTATTCAAGGTCACAGGCATTATCGTCGTAGCTGAAGTTGTTGAGTTGTTCGAGAACAGCGGGGTCATAGTCCAAGTCGCTGAAAAGACCAGAGTCGGGTATTATAAAGCCTGTTAAATTGTAAGTATCGAACAACACAGAACACCTGTCGGGGTCCGTCCCGCAACGGTGACTTACCATTCGATTGCCCATAAACTTGAATGTCAGAATCGAGGTTTTCAAGGCAGTGTTGGTCGTCGAGGGACAAGATAAAGTCGTCTATAGAAGAATTCGGCGTATGCATCTTTGCCGCCTGCGAGGCTACAACAACCTACATTGCCATGTGCAAAACGAAGCAAAAAAAAAGTTGACAGACGCAGGGTTCTTGATGGGGGATATTAAGGTTCATGAAAGGCGGGGTTGGGGGCATGGGGGTATGACCACAGATTGAGATTGGATTGGCGGCGTGTTGGACGAGTACTCAGGCAACGGCGATCAAGTGCAGGTGAATCTACTCTATTGGCACCCCTGTGTATATCTAAACACACCCTCCGCCACTGCCGAAACTCAGCAGACAAAGCGACATCATTCACGCCCACCATTTACTGGACCTCTGCCGGGACCTGGACCTTGACATTCCCATACAAATCATGCAAGATCATTGTGTCTATCTTGGATAAGAAACGAAACTGGTACCCAACATCAACACCAGATGCCATACTCAACTGTGCAAATATCACCATGCCCACTCCCGTCGGTTCCATCTTGTTCTCCGTTGGCGCATTGCTGATTATTGCTCTCGGGGTCCTCCTGATCCTGCGCCATTACCTCCCCTTACGAACAACACCGGCATACCTCACGGTACCTATCTTTTTTGCCCTGGGACTGCCAGCGAGTATCGTACTGCTGGTGCCCATCGACCTTGCCTCCAGTTCTAGAGGTCACGATAGTGGCAGTCGAGGAATATGGCTTCCAAATGCGGTGCTGTTAGTTTCATGGCGCATAAGCTACTGGCTTACTTTTGCTCTCACATGGTAGGGATATTATTCCCATGTCGGGAAGAAAGCTAACGGGTGGAACTACAGGTTTATCTTGCCCGTACTTGAAGAATATGCCGATGCTGGATATCGAGAGCCCAAAAGCAGGCTCATCTACTCCCTCCGCGCCAATGCCCAATACCAGGCGATTGTTTTGGGAACTGGGTTGCTCGGGATGATATACTTCTTTATATCTTCAGGCGCATCATTGTCGTCGCTGAAAGGCTTAATAATGGCACTGGCGTACTGCTATTCCTTGATATTTTCTATTATGCTTATGGGTCATGGTTTGGTCGCAATTCCACGAAGCCTTTTCCGAAGTGCCAATATCAGCGGAAGACTGAGACGTATTCAAGCCAAGGCTGCCAAAATACATGAGAAGATGGAAGCGGCAATTGACAACCTGGAAGATCTCGAGGCGCAAGTTGCTGCACTCTCTCTACGAAAGACTGGCTCCGCCAAGATATTCAGTGATTGGATAGAGGAGTTAGCAGAAGAATCGCATTTCTCCGATTCACGACCACGCACCTTGACTCGAAGGATGTCTACTCCGAGTGTTACCATACCCAGTGTTATTACAGAGCGGTATTTAGCAGACCTAAGCCGGCAGCTTGATAGAGCAAGACATAGCCGTGCGAGATACCTTGACGAGTGGGATCGTATATTACAGTCTTCGACAGAAACTCGCGCGGTTTTAGACTCGGCTGCGTCGAAGCGCATTGAATTAGGCGAAGCCTCCCCTCACGATTCTTTTTTCGACCGCGTCACAATTTTCAACCCGTATACCCGATATATTTTTTCCTACTACTTCCTTCCATATTGCAGCATTGGTCTCGGGATCTTTCTTTCTTTGGCATCCTTCTGCATTATCTGGTCAGAAGTGATCAAATCAGTCAATCCTTTCTTTTCAATAATTGCCGTTACAGTTGTACACCATGCCGAAAACGAGAGGGGGCAGATTGGATTCGCTGGCCAGGTTATTTCAGCTTGTTGGATTCTTTACATGTGCTTTGCAGCCTTGGTCTCCCTTACTGAAGTCAAAGTGTGGAGAGGAAGAGCGCTGGTAAGAAGAAATACTCATGGGGAAAGCGCTATGTGGTACGCTATGCAAGTTGCAAAACTTTCAGTGCCATTGTCTTTTAACTTCATCACATTTCTACTCCCCGAAACGTACGAAAGAACGGTATTCTTCAAATTTCTTGGTAAATATGTCGAGTTAACGCCTCTCGGCACCTGGTTCAACCTGTTGTTTCCAACCTTCGTTTTGATACCGGTCTTTGCTACCCTGTTTGGCCTTTATGGAAAGGTCAAGAATTGCGTTGGCTTTGGAGGCGTTATAGAGGACGAAGACGAAGAAAATGAGAGTGGCTATGGAACTGGTTCATGGCGTGAAGGTAGGGACTTGATCGAACGAGAATTGCAAGGAGCCTCTTCGCTAGGCCGACTTGCAAACAACGAACGACGATTACACGTTCCAGACAATCCGAATAATCGACCCGCGCCAATCCTCTCAGTGCCAGCTGCTGAAAGACGAGCTTTAGGGCAATCCTCGAGTAGCAGACCTGGAGCAAGCCAGTCATCCGAACCTGAAGAGGAGAACTTTTTTGAGGCCTTTGGACACCGATTCAAAAACACGATGGATACGGTTCAAACGCCGAAATGGCTTCAGAACGTCGGAGACGGCTTTAAACGACCGAAGTGGATGGGTGGTGACGCTGAAGAAGGGGAACCTTCTCCAAGTGGCGGCGATATATCGCGTTGGTTTGGTGGTTCTGGGAGCTCGGGGAGGGTACGATTGTAAATGTCACAAGTCTGAAGCATAGCGGGAGGAGTTTTTTTGTATTAGATTAGATATCTGGATTACCACACGGGGTATGGAGTTAACTTTTTTGAGTACTAACAAATAGAAACGTATCAACATTAACATGAGCGTTCTGAACTAAACCCAGCACGGATAGTTCTTGGCCCCCAACGATCGAGAGCTTCCAAGAGATCATCCCAAGGATCGTTTTTAATATGCTTCCACCGCGCGAGTCTCTGAACTAATTGTTCCGCCTCTTTCGTACAGCTTGCCAATCACACTGTAGGGATCTGGTCGATATTTTCAGCCTCGCATTGCGTAGGACAATGTATGATTGGCTGCTGTGCTGTACGAACCAGATCGTGACCGCCAGTGGTGCATCTCAAGATTGGTGGGTATGTCCTGCGAGTAGCCGGGGGAAGCGGCCCCAGTTCTGGACTTTACGGACTGCTTTGTGCCAATTGCTGTTGAATATCTGGGACCGAGGTCAGTCCACTATACCGTTGGTCGGTACGCCGGAAGGTCCCCTGATGGTTCCCCTAACGGTGGGGCGAGTGCAGGAAGGTTTACTTATGTGAATATTATGCTGGTTCTCTGCGCTTTCTCTTCTCCCTCTTCACTCTTTGCTTATTACCCCCGTGTTCTTCGTGGTGTTTGTGTGATTTGGTCCTTTTACTAGCAATTGCTCCTTTACATTTTGTTGTGCGATTGAATACCGGGCGCATTTGGAAGAGAGCATATACCTTGAAGAGTAATATGTAGTGGGGATCTCACCACTCTTGCATGCACGATGGACGATTATATGTTTAAACAGAATGTGAATCGGTGTAACAATGTTCTGGAGTCAACGACGTATCTCGAGATCTTTTGTTACTCAGTAAGTTTCCCAATTGTCACCGGTAGCGGGCAGCTTACAATACTAATTCTTTGCTTCAGGACTCTCACTATGATACCGTCGAAGAACACCCATTAACACCCGATGAATTCGACAACTTCCTCCATCAACGTGTAAGTTTCCCCACCTCATTTTTCATTCAAAATCCATCTAACAAAACATCTAGGGAGCATTCGTACCCCATACCCGGGTTCCAGAGAGCGTCACATGCACGGCTTCCCTGAGGCTGATGTGAGTTTACCTCGTTTCCAGACTTCGGTTTTCGGGGTTAGGTGGTGAACTTTACATTTTGCTGACATGGTTACACGAAAGACTTCAGAAAGATGCAGGGAACCCCGAGACTTTCTCGCCGCATATAATTAGTCTGAAGCATCAGGAGTATATTTCTATGGTTAATGCTTTGCATCTTCCCTATCGGTCGATCGAGAGTACGAGTTGTGTGGGTCCGTTTTTTTGGGCGGCTTGGGATCAGGATGAAGTTGATCCACATTTGCGTAGGTTGCTTTTCTTCTAGTTTTGCAAAGTACTTCAAGGTGCGATCGTTGTGGAAAGGGCTTGATTGGGTTGAGTTTGAGACCAAATAACGGTGTTCTATATTTTGAGATGTCGACGAACCCCTTTTTTTTGCTATTCTTGAAGCGCTGCTACCAGGATGTGGAAAACCTCAGGTTTCAAAAACTCCAACACTAACAAGAGAAAATAGAAATAATTTACCGCAAATCCGACGTCAGAAAGAAAGGTTACACCCGTGGCTGGGAACTCACCTTATCCCACTCCGTAAACAACAGCATCACAACGGGTTTCTGCAAAGGAACACCCAGTTCCGACATCGTAGAATGCATCCGCCACCTCAAAGCCTGCAAAACCCAAATAGGCCACCCTATGCTACTCCCCGCAATCATCTTCTCCCACGACTTTTCCTTCAAAACCGATATCAAACAACGCGCTGCACGTGACTGGCTTCGTCGTCTTGAGCACGCTGTCAGTATGCGAACTGACATCCTCGAAACTGAGGGATATGTAGAAGGCGGAGTGGTAGACCTCGATGCCGTCAATAGAGATTTGGTAGAGTGTCACAGCCAGGTTTTATGGAAGCGACCGAAGGCTTATATTGATATTTTGGATGGGCTTGAAAAGGCGATGGTTCGCTTTTATGAGAAGTTGCCGGAGGAGAAGAAGAATAAGGTTATGAGACAGTTACATTCGAGTATGGTTTCTAGGATGGACTTTTATCGTGTCAAGCTACACGGTATTGAAAGTTACGCTCATACAACTCTCCAAAGGCTGGAGATTCAGAGGAGTGCGGTGGGTTGATCCGAGTCCCCGACCCCCTTTTTCTTTTCCCTCCGCTAAGCGAGACTGATTTTGGGCACAGCTTTATAACATTATCGCGCAAAAGGAGTCTAAGTTGAACTTCCAGATGGCAGGCGAACAGAGGTATGACGCTTCTCTGAAATTTCTCAATTGTATTTACTTAATCTTTTTCAACTCTAACCCCCTCCGTCTTTAGAAAACTCGCCCACGCAAGCAAACGCGACAGCGCAGCCATGAAAACCATCTCGCTTCTCGGCGCCATCTTCCTTCCGGGGGCCTACCNNNTTCTGGATCTACTGGGCCTTTACCATCCCCATCACGTCCATGATTGTGGGTGGCTGGTGGTTCTGGGAGCGGAAACGGGAGAAGAGATATGAAGATGAGGATAACGCTTTGGAACGGGGCAGTGATGATATGGAGAAGGATATTATGGCGACGATGAGACGTAGGACGATGAGTAAGGCTAGTACTTGGGATAATCATGTTAGTAAGAGGGAGTAGTCGAGCGAGTGGGAAAGGAGAAAGTGTCAGGGTGGTGGTTGGGGGGTTTGGATATCCTTCCCCTTGTTACCATCTCCTCCCTGCCCGGAAAACGCGGAATATGAATGCTGTTACGCGAGTAAAACTTTGAGAATCATCCATATTCCTGGATCTCAAGTTTTACTCGTAAAATAGCCGTTTTTTCTTCCACCCTTTCCCACCAATTTCCTATGTTCTGGTAGAATCTTTCTTTTTTGGCATGTACTCAGGACATCATGTGGATACGATTGGAGTCAAGAAGAAGTGGTATTTTACTTTATGTTGGTGTGCTTTTTTATGAGGCGATGATGTTTATGAGGCAATGTTATTTATGATTATGAGGTTATGAGATATGGAAAAGAATGGCGGAGCTTTTAAGATCCTTTTATAGTACGGTGGTATAGTTATAGATTCTAGGGTATATATTTTGGACTTTCCATTGGAATGTTTGGTGTGACATGTGGTTTTTTGAATTTGTAAGTTACAAATAAAGCTTTTTGTTCATTTTTGGGTTGTTGTATCTAAAGTTAGTTAGTATTGATAGCCAGTCATTGAACCACGAGGAGATATCTAATTTTCCAATCAGCCGACAGGATGTATTTCTGGAATAATGATGAGAAGAATTCGTCTCAGATACACCCTCTATGCCATGACCAAATAGCAAACTTAAGCGAGATCTGTGCTATGGTGACCCTCAATTTGACTAATGAAGTTCCATGATCCAAGTATCTTGGGGGCTGTAGAGCGTATCCAATCATCGCGGGTCATATTTGAAAACAGAAAGTCCTGGATGGTATCAGTTGCGAAATCTTAACAGTGGAAGGAGTTACGAGTACCTAGGTAGAGACAGCATACTTTAATGACCATAGAAGCTTATACACATCCCAGTATCGGTGGCATGGTAAATATGCACTCCTTGATGCGATCTTTAAGTGTCGAAGCATCTGTGATATCACAAGCCGGCGATGCGATCCGAACGCCCTGGTTCTCAAGTTCTGCTAATAACAATTTGGCTTCTCTTGTTGGATCCAGATCTGGATAATAGAATGAGATTCCTGGCACCGCGAAGAACAATCCAAGACGCTATACTCCATCTAAGACCACCCAGATCACCGGAAATAACGTAGAATGCATCGGCTGAGAAAATGTGGCTAGGATTGAACTTGAGTATCACCTAGAGAAGAACGATTAGCAAGACAATTGTATAAGTGGATATAACTACCGCTAACCTGGACAATATCATCGTCTCCCACTTCAATAACCATCTTCCCAGTGTTATTCTCGCTTTTGATTGATCTTAGTGCACTCTCCACTTCCGAGATCCTATATCTAGTAACTGGGAGTATCGTACTCATTTTCCCCGCGATGAACAATTCTAACACCTTATCTAGAATCTTGCCAACCACCACTAGACGTTGCACAATAATTGCAGCATAATCAATAGCGCTAATTGTAACATTCTTTGAGAATTGAAACATTAGAGAATTGTTATGTCTGCTGATGTCATTCTTTCCAATTTCCACAAAGCGGTCGTATGCTTTGATGCATTCCCATGTAGCAATAAGGCCGTCTCCTGTGAGAGAATTGACGATAACATCAACACCTTCATCATTTATCATGCGCTTGATTCCTTCTGCAAAAGACAAGTGCTGATTGTAGAATATGTGATCTTCAGGGATGCCAGCGCCAACTTCCAAGATATCCATCGAAGAGTTCTTATGTGCCAGAGAACCCAGATATTGACATACTTCTTTTCAACATTGAGCGCGTTCGTTAACATCGGCATAGAATTCCTGAGCCAAACTTCCGTTGTACAGTAACACAAGCATATCAATATCGCCCCTGACAATTAGACAATATGCTCGAGTTTTGAAATGACTTCTGCATATAATTTACCCTGAGGATTTGTTCTTCGGATTCGCTCGACTACTGCACCAAATACAAAGATATTCTTGAGAAGATCATTGAATCGTTCTTTTTGATGATATGAAGCTCTTTCGTGGAATTGACCTAGCCCTTTTCGTGCCCATTTCAAGTATGTTTGAAGATGAGGCTTCAGTATAGCAGTATCAAGATGGGGCGAAGATAAAGTTTTCCATATGGCAAGATTCATCAAGAGATTAATATCGCCAGAAGCTTGAAAGAGAAGATCCTCAAACTTTCTGTCAAGCACACACAGGTCACTTGTCGTATCCCGCTGGCCTTCGTAATTGGATGATGCCATCACTTCCACTTAATCGTCTTGGAAACTAAGCCCGGATGTAGATATTTACATTGAATCAACACGAGTCGGAATCATAGTGTTAAGGCGCTTCTCGCTACCAGCCATGAGTGCAGCAAAAACGAGTTGCAAAATAAGTGTTGCAAGATGAATGGTATAGGGATCTAGGCTTTCCCAAACATTATCCTTCAAACCTTCAAAGGTCGAACAGTGGGCCGTTGCAACATTTGAGCCATCCACCAGAATATTTGTAAGCCGTTGAAATGATGGTCCATACTGGTAGCCGGATTCCTGAAGCTTTTTGTAAAGCTCGTTTGAATCTAACAAGTTTTGGGGAGTGATCCGCGCTTTCTCATAAAGCTGCTTGTGCTTCTGTAATTTTGCTTTTTGCTCTTTTTCGCCATCGTTATTAGTATCCTCACTTCGGCATTCCAATAGTATATTTCCTTGACAAACCTTAGTCCACTGTTCCTCAGAGACAGAGAGCCGAAATAGTCTTGTGGCAGAATAATTACGATCATCCCCATCCGATTTGAAGGATCAATTTTGGTAACTCACTTGATACCCGCATGCACGTGGAAAATTTCAAACCGACCTTGTTCAAGGGGATATCAGTGAAGATTTTATATATCTTAGCACACCATTATGATGTTTCGTGTCTCCAATCTGCATTCATCGTTGATTTTAGCTTTCTTGGGCCAGATGCATACGGTAATAATCTCTTTTCGGGGTTAATCATGCACTTCGCAACAACTTTCTCATAAAGAAAGGTTACACATTTTCCGACCCCTGCCTGTATGGAAGGGGCGGCGAAGACAAAGTACCCGGCACTAACTGTCCTATCAACAGCATAAGCGGAATCCCACAGACAACCAACGAAACAGTCAGGGAATAGCCAATAGCTTGCAGGTAATTAACTGAAGGCGGTGAATTTGGTCCCCCTCGTTTTATTCTCCTAGACGGTTTTCAGGTAACATGTTAACATCTTTCTATACTCGATACTCTCTATAACACAATTACTGTCAAAGGTCAATCATTGAAAGATCGAAGCAAATATGGCCCAAGAAGGCTCCAGCCACAATGTCTCACTTCCGAGTTATTATCCTGGAAAAAAGGAGGTTCTTACCAACATTGTCGACTTTATGGCCAAAAAACATCCACAAGCTCTATTTGCTGAATTTCCTGTCTCTCCCACATCTTACGATGCCGGTTTTCACAAGATCACTTATGAGAGTCTAGCCAATGCTGTCAACGCAGCAGCTTGGTGGCTTCATGAGTCTCTTGGTGGACCAGGAAGCAATTTTGAAACGATTGGATACATGGGAGTCAACGATCCGCGCTACAACATCATGGTTCTGGCTGCTGTGAAAGCTGGATATAAGGTAAAGGCATTCTCTGTAGTAATTCAATATATGAGTAGAGATGACCTAATTCTTCTCGCAGTTATTTCTGTCTTCTCCTCGCAACAGTAGTACAGCACACGCCCACTTGTTCAGCTCATTGGGGTGCAAAACGCTGATTGTAACCGATCCTACTTCACCTATGTTTGCTGGTGCTATTTCCTCACAGGATCTGAATGTGTTGAAAGTGCCTGGTATACATGAACTTCTCGATGGGCAAACCCGTCCTTATCCGTATAATAAAACTTGGGAAGAAGCGAAAGATGACCCACTTCTGGCTCTCCGTAAGTATATAAATAAGAGATTTTTGCATTCAGCACTTTACCTTTGTTCAATTCTGTTGGCCACAGTTTATCTTGCAAAATCTGAAGGGTTCCAATACTATACCATCAGTTCCTGAAAGTCAGAGATGATATACTGATTCCTCGTCTATTAGACACATCTGGTTCTACTGGTATACCAAAAGCATTGATTTGGACCCACGATTTCGCAGCCGCGTTTTACAACATGAGTCAGCTCGACCCTCCTGCTGGATATGAGAGTCAAAACAGGCTCTATCAGGACAACCGAATCATCTTCTTCTTCCCACCATTCCATGTAAGTAGTTTGTACCCCACACAAGAGGCATAGGCTTCATTGTTGTAGCGCAAGCTTGAGTGCACCGGCCTATAACTCAAAGCTTCGATGCTAATACTTGTTTGCTAGGGCGCTGCTCTTTTTCTCGCCTTGATTAATGGAATCGCCAACAGAAGCGTCTGGATATACCCTCCAGCAGCGGGTATACCATCAGCAAAACTTCTTGTCGACGGGCTCAAACATACGAAAGCTGATGTCCTCGCGATCCCCCCACCTGTAGTTGTAGATCTTGCAAGGCAACCTGACCTTGTCGAAGAGATCTCTTCCAAGATTGATACGATCATCTTTGGCGGAGGCGACGTTCCCGAGGCAATTGGCTCAGCTCTCAAAGACAAGTTCAAGATGGTGAGTGTTCTCGGGGCAACCGAGATAGGTCTTGCAGCAGCAATTCGACCGGCCGGAAAGTTCCCGTCAGATGACTGGCAGTATATCCACTTCCACCCAGAATTTGGAACAGAATTCAAGCACATCAACGAAGACTTGTTTGAGTTACATTTCATCCGAAGACCAGAGATTTTCGAGCACCAGCCAATGTTTAAGCTTTTCCCCGAACTCCAAGAATACAACACACGAGATCTATTTACGCCACATCCTTCCAAGCCGGACTTGTGGATTTACAGAGGAAGAAGTGATGATATTATCGTATTCTTAACAGGCGAAAAGACAAATCCAACCTCTTTTGAGCATCATGTTGCTACGCACCCAGGAGTAAAAGCCGCCTTGGTAATCGGTACCCAACGATTCCAAGCAGGTCTTTTGATCGAGCTGATTGAGGAAGGGGAGCTCTCTTCTACGGAGCGAGCGAAAACCATTGAGGGAATTTGGCCTAAAATACACGAAGCCAACCAAGTCTGTCCAAATCATGCCATAGTAGCGAAGACACATGTCCTCCTTGTCAACCCAAAGAAACCAATGGCACGTGCAGGCAAGGGCACAGTCCAGAGACAGTTGACTTTATCAACGTATGCTGAGGAAATCGATGCACTATATGCCGATGCCGAGAAAATGAACGCTACCAGTGACGACGTCGAAAAACTTGATGGCGAGGCTACTGTTGAGAAGTTAAGTTTGTTGGTGGAAAAGTTTGTGAAGAAACAAACAGGTTGGGCTGACATCATTGCTCAAGATAACCTCTATCTTTTGGGTCTTGACTCACTTCAGACTTTGCTCCTGGTACGCGACCTCAAACAAGCGGTTGGACTGCCTGATCTTGCTCCAAGTTCTGTTTATACAAATCCATCAATCACCGAATTATCCAATGCCATCTTAGATTTATTAACTCAGAAAGAAACATCAAAGAAGGAACTGGACGAGAACCGAAGATCAGAAATCGAAAGTTTGATTCTTGAGCACTCAAATGCAATCGATGAGTTTGCTAGCACAATCACCACAGAAAAGAAGTCTCCCAATAGTGAAACCAGTCCAGATCATGTTGTTCTTCTCACTGGATCAACCGGCAGTTTAGGTACATACCTACTCCACGCCCTTCTCAAGAACCCGTCTGTCTCGCATGTGTACTGCCTGAACAGGTCTCCAGACTCGTCATCAGTTCAGGTTGAACGAAACAAGTCTCGCGGTATAGAATTTGAATTTCCCGAGAACCGAGTTACCTTTTTGTGCGCGAAGCCCAGCGAAGAGAACTTTGGTCTTGAGCCTCATGTATATGACAAACTCTCCAATATGGTGACGGAAATCATATTGAATGGCTGGACGGTGAACTTCAACATACCTCTCTCCACCTTCAACCAACAACTCTCTGGTGTCGTCAACTTCTCGAAATTTGCCAGCCAAGCACGATATAACCCCTCGGTACTATTTATCTCATCCATCAGTTCAGTCATAGAAGCAGGTGCAGTCATCCCAGAGAATGTGATTCGCAACCATTCGGCCCCACTTCCTATGGGCTATGGCGAAAGTAAATACATCGCTGAACTGTTGCTCGATCACGTCGCTCAAAGGCTTTTCGTGGACGCTCGAATTGCTCGTGTTGGACAAATCGCTGGTCCAGCCCACATTTCTGGGACATGGAACAGGTGGGAATGGCTTCCTAGCTTGGTCATAAGCTCGCTTCATATTGGGGCCTTGCCTGGCTCTCTAGGAGATAGCATGAGTACTATTGACTGGGTCCCGATTGATATTCTTGCGGATGTTTTGGTAGAGTTGTCCTTCTCTAACAAATCAACCGAGTCTTCAGAGAAGACTGCTTCAGTCTATCATCCTCAAAACCCTAGCACCATATCCTGGACTGAGCTTCTTCCTACCGTCGTTGCCACTCTGAGAAAACTAAAGGGAACCCCTGTTGAAGTGATTACACTTCACGATTGGCTGAAGCGGATACATGCTGATGTAGAGTCGGGTGGTTCCGATATTGAGGAGCTTGTTAAGCGAAACCCTGCCGTCAAGCTCCTTGGTACTTATGAGGTCTTTGCGAAGGAGCAAGGAGAGGGGAAAAAGTTTACGACAGACAGAGCACAGGCTGCAAGTGCAATGCTAAAGGAATGTGAGGCTATCAGACCTGAATGGGTTGAAAAATGGTGTCAGGGATGGTTCAAGAATGAGTGAGCAGTGACGATCGTCTGCAATCTATGGCCCTACCAGGTGGCGGTAGCTTATACATATTAATACCGTCACTCTCGCATTATGAACTCTTAGGATAAATTCATATGGTTAAGGGACCACTTGAAGAACAATATCAAACACCTTACATGTAGAAGCACAGTGATGTCACGCAGTTGCATCTAAGAAATAGAATTAAATGTAAAAGAAATTCATTCTTCGAGATGCTCAAATATCGAGTCTTAGATACTAACTCAATATCCTACTGACCCCATGGGTATCTCCCGTCTGTCCATACCTTCCTAAAAAAGAAGCCCTTTTCATAGCGCGAACTGAGAATTTGACTTTCCACCTTTGCTGAACTCAGTGTTCACTCAGGGGATTTTCGAAAATTCCGACTCATAGACTAATTCAGCAATTTGAATTACTTGAGAATCACGCGTGTCGCCCTCCACCTTTCTCAAAAGTCCATCAGGTCACTAACTGGAAGTGTCGTTGACCGACACTGATCGAAATCGATCACCCTGCGCCGCCGCCGCATCAGCTTCCTCTCGAATCGCCATCTGAGCTGCTGCCCTGGCACGCGCTAACGCAGTCCTTCTCTGTCGCAGTCTCCATTCCGGCATAGGCTCCGGTCTTTCCCAACCGAAGGCCTCCGAGTTTCTCAGTTCTGGTGGTACTTCGAGAGGAATCATGTTAATATCAGGTTCGTAGAGGTTAGGATGTTATAAGTACTTACCAAACCGACAAAATACAGCGAAGTTAGCTGCATACCGGAGTTGGAAAGTCTGTTCGCCATATACTGGAATGTTCGCGGTAAACGCGTCGTTCATCGCATGGTAAAAGTCCGCGTGTGGGTGCTCGAGTGGTAGATATCCCCCGTTGAGGAGCTGCTCGAAGAGGTATCCTCGACGATTGGGGTAGTACCAAGGCTGACCTACATCCAGGAAATCTGGAGCGTTGCTGCGATCATAAAGGGGTGCAGCCATTGTGATATTTAATTTGAGTTGTAAGAGTATGATGATAGTACCGTTCTGGGCTGGAAAAGACTTCCTATGACAATGAACTTCGAGTCGTACTAATCTGATTGCGGGGAAACTCGTGTGTGAGAGAACAGATAGTCAAGAAGTTAACGCGCCTTTGACGCGCCGCGATATCACGCGATGGATATCATAACTATCCATATCTCTTTCTGGCCATAGCTTTTCTCATACCTGTCTTACGAAGAACAAGTGAATCTGTAGTTGTCTGTGCGTCCCACTCTTTGAGTAATCCAAAGAAACAAGCCAGGAGCTTATGATTTGGAACTGCAGGTGGCTTTGATTTTAGTTTGTACGTGGACGTGAATATGTCCCTTTCATTGAGCACTTTCGCCATCAGATAAAGTAGAAGTACACCACAGAAACAAAAGTGACGAACCTTAAGTGCCAAAAATGTATGATTGCCTCAAAGGGTGCTGGAGCGTGGGCCAGGGAAGTCTTTTGGGTTCCACCATATCATGCACGCTCAAGTATCTGCGATTCAAATCCAGCGAATCTTAGAAAGAGAGGAGCAATACACCATCTACTGACGATGAAAGATATAAGCCCTTGAAAAATCTAGGTTATCGCACTAACTCGAGCGAGTGTGTGACTTGAATGATGTTTCAATGTATGCTTACTCGCTAAGCGAGGGAAAAGGGGGATGGTGGGTCGCAAAACGCTCGGCGAAATTTGGCGCTAGGTGAATGAAACGTTTGGTTCACACCCAGGGATCGGGAACCTCAATTGGACCACTGGCATTTACTTTTCATAGTCGTATTGCGCATTTGCTCGAGTGTAGTGATGGTGTAGAATATATTTAAGTGGGGCGAATCAAATTAACGCGGGTATGGTGAAATACAGGTGCATTTTCGTGAGGTAAGAGAAAATATAGTGAAAGTGCTTACTTCTCAATGAGACATTGGATAGGGGAGTAGTACTTATATAATTGAATGCTCGAGTTTGCTACCATCCATGTGGTGGCTACGTGTGATAGGATCGTTTAGTGAAAACATACAACGAATACATGTGATGTAATCTTCTGACACGACTTAGTACTTACTTCCTTTTTCAAATTACCCTTATATCCTATCTAGTAGAAAGCATCTAATATAACCATCTGCAATCTACTCAGGCGCCTCCCCACCAGGGGGTGTCAGAATTCCGTGCGCAGTCCCAGATTTAGACCGAAAACACACTAAACACCTACTTTCTAAGTTTATAATAAATTAAAGAACAATCTTAATCTCCTAGAAATGATAATTTAGATAGATAGGACTAATACCTCTAACTTCTACTATTTAGAATTCTCGTAAGAGTAAACGTTCTATTATACTATAAAAGTAGTAGATTTATAGAGGGATTTACTATAGGGAAACTTTCTACGAGAATATCTCCTAGAATATTATAGTTAAAAGGAAGATTTCGCGTATACGATTTGTCTATATACTATAAAGAATCTATATATGAAACATTATATACTCTTTTAGTATAAAGTTGTTAAGTTATAGGGTTATAAAAACTTTGTTTTTGGTGTGTTTTCGGCCTAAATCCGGGACTGCGCACAGAATTCTGACACCCCCTGGTGTCCCCAATCAACATAAAAATCCTCGTGATGATCGCAAACAAAGCTTAAAGTAAGTATCCACAATAAACATCAGCTGACAACAATACGCAGAAAGATAACCGCTCGTTCAGAATATCCCACAGTAGCAAATCCACAAATTCACAATCCCCTTCGTCCAACAATAAAAACCAAATTATCTCCCACACCCCTTTCCCCACTCCCCCCTCCCTCAACCCCTAAATCCAACAGCGTCATCGTTGCCCCCACCCTCACCTCTTCTTCCTTATTTCTATATAACAACATACAAATAGTCANTCTTGTCAAATCAAAGGAGCGCGAACTCCTTAGAACAAAAAACCCCCCATTTCCTAGTAACAAAGCAAGCAATCAAACATCACAGTAGCTAAGAATCAACACAATTCCACAAATCCAGAAAGCTCTTCCACTGACCCAAATATTCTACGAGGCGGTGCTGTCTACTGTACGTAAGACAAAATATAAAAGAATCAAAGACTCGTGCAAGGACGACATAGTCTCCCCACGAACTGGAATGCTTGGAAAACAACACTTCGCTCCCAAGGCCTTTAATTTCCTGGGTTCATGTCATTACCACCCAGGGAAATGTTATGATAGGAACTAACACAGTACCTCTCACAACAAGGAATCTTCAGAAAACTTTTATCGTATACTTTCAAACCACCCAGCGGATAAAATAGATCACAACGACAGCAACAGAGAAATCGACAATAACACCATCACGTTGTTAATAAAGTGAGGTAGGTTACTTGGTAAAGCAATCTATCTACGAACACTCTGAGCTGAAACACACCAGAGAATGACTACTGTACATAATTGAGGCTACAGCAACCGAATCCAGACCCAACAACTCGTTCCCCCTGGTCTTCCCATGGCTCCCATATCCCAGTCAATCCTCTGTTCCTAATACTATGCTGAATCCCATAACCATCGTAAACTAACTAAATGCTTTTCAACCTATTGTTGAGGTTAGCCGGACCTCATAACGTGTAATCCTATATTTCAGGAATTCATACCCCACGTGAGGGAATCATAGGCTATACCCCCCTTCTAGCCTTAAAATATACGTTATAAGTCCTAGTTCTATGTATACGTTAAAAAACAACACGTATTTATTCTCTTATTATATCGTCCTTAACAAAACCAGAAATAAATTCCCAAGTACCCTAACCCTTTCTTAGTTATATCTTAGCTTTCCTCTAATTTAAAGCCCTCCTACTCGTATTAGATAAGTTACCGTACTTAATCTATCTTATATCCATACTCCATCTTCTATTTCCATTCTTACAGTAGTAGTATAGTAATTCTTTATAGCTACCCCTTAGCTTTCCTCTAATTCAAAGCCCTCCTATTAGATAAGTTACTATATATAACTCTTCTTATATCTATCCTCCATTTTCTATTAATATTCTCTTCTTCGTGATAGTATAAGTATAATATTTCTAACTACTTAACTTCGCTTAACTATATAGCTAGGTCCTACTACTTAACCTAGTAAATAAACTAACTACCTACTACCTACCTCCCCTACCCTAGAATTAACGTTCGGTATATAAAACTATATTCCATGGAATTATTCTACTCTATTCTAGCTAGAATCCTTCTAGAGCTTATATAAAATAGAACGATTCCTTTTATTAGTAGGCTCTAGAAATTCTATAGAATCTATAGAATTTTAGATAAGTTAAAACACGTGATTATAAAAGCTATATAGCCCTAGAAAATTAAGTAAATACCTAGCTAAAAATATATAATAGCACCTAATACGTTCCTTTATAATTAAGTCTAGAAGTTTTTGTAATACTTGTATATAGACATTTATATAATATAAATTATTATCTAATATAAATAGGGCCCTAGAGACTTCCTATTAGTCGACGGTCATGTGACAAATTCCAGCTAGAAATTCTATATATTCTATAGAATATATACCTCTAGAATAGAATCCTTCTACTGAATCCTTAAATAAAATAGAATCCTTTTAAAGGAGGCCTCTAGAACCGAATGGAATTCCAGTTGCCGAACGTTGCCCTAAACCCCTTTCTTAGTTACTTCTTAGTTATACTCTAGTTCAGAACTATTCCCTCGCTCGGACCACTATACTTTGCCTGTCATGTGAGCTTAATCTACTGTATCTTTTTCTTTCATTTTCATTCTTAGGGTAGTAGTGTGGTATTTTTGACTTTTTGACTACTTAACTTCGCTTGACTATATAGCTAGGTCCTACTAACAGATTCATATCCCTAAACTTAATGAACGACTGAGGGAACGAACAAGAAACGACAGCACCAAAAAAAACGACAACAAATCTATCTATCCCCTCTCAATTTCAAACTCCCACCTAGTACGTGCTTAACAACCCGTATCTCATGATCCATAAGTTCTAACTACATCTTTCATCTCAGACCTAGCCTTTACCAAGATACCCATAACATAAAATAAAATAAAACGAAGGACGAAGGACGAACTCCATATCAACACACACCAACCGCTTTCCCACCTAGTTCCTTTCTTTGTTTGAATAGTGATTTATTTTATACATTGCCCATTTAATCTACTCTGCAAAAGCAGCAATCCAAAAACATCATCCCAGCTCATCCTCATCAAAGAACCAAAACAGGACTTCCGTCAAATAAATAATATATAGGGATTTATCATCACATTATCAATCTAATAAACCCATTCCCCCCCTTTCCTTGTCCTCGAATCATATATACCCCCATCCAATACCCCCCCAACTACCCAACTACCCCCAAGACCCCCAATCCTCTAGACCAGCCATCCTTCCTCCTTCACACCACCTAAAAACCCACTCCAACCACTCAACCCACCAACCCCTCTACACCCCCCAATTTCCACCAAACCCCAATAATCCCAGCAACCATCCTCCTGACACTCCCACATTATTCACACACCTCCCACACCTCAAACCTACCTCACCTCTCATTTTAGTCAACACATCCACACATCCACATCCACACAAAAAACAACACACGAAAAAAAAGGCGGTATATATATTTCCCCTTCTCATCGCTGTAGTACCTAAATTACGTACCAACCTACCTACCAAAGCTACCTCACAACTACCACCCCACTCCAGCCCCCAATTCCATTCCAAAGCGCTCATTTCATTTTTGAATCGTCCATTTCCATTTCCATCTTCCATGTCTATATTACCCTCACCACACCCCAGTCCATGCAACGCTAAAAAACAAGAGTTCCACAAGGAAAAGACATCTCTTCGTTCTTAGCAGTCCACTCTATTCCTTTGACACATTGATCCCGTTCCAATAAATCCTCTCTTAACCCAGACCCTGGTCGCCAGCTCTACAGCTCTACAAACCCCCAAGACCCCAGGAATAAACCTCCCAAATGAAGAATTTCTGACAAGACAATTTAATGCTTACCATTAGCCTTAGCCGGACTCCCATTCTCCACAACCTTCGCATACGTATTTCCATTCGCAACTGCCTTCTCATTACCAACAGGCTTCCCATTCGCGACAACCTTGCTCTTCTGGGATCGTCTCAAGTAACTCTTAACGAAAAATCGAACGAACAGAACAGTGAGAGGCGTAAGGTAAAGAACGTTGAACCAAATTGCGAAAGTTTGACCACTCGTCGCAATACAAGGAACACTTTGGTACTCAACATTGTACTTGATTCCATCATTTCCAGTGATAGGTGCCACTTTTGGGGATGGAGTTGTGACCGGGGCGTTGATGTTCTCTGCTAATCCTTGTTCGCCAACTGCGTAGAAGAGGTATTTTTTCACAAGGTCGACGAGTGCGGTGGTGCTTGCCGCGATGCTTGCTGTGGAACTCTCAGAGGAAATGGCTGCTGAGGCGACCGAGGTAATTTTCTCTGCTGCTGCTTTGACGACTGGAACTTTGACTGGGATGGTATAGTACACGAAGGAGTGGATTGCTGCGTAGGTTGCGCCGACGAGGAATTGTACGATTTGCATGGTTGTAAGACTTCGTTTGAGTGCTTGTGGGATGGGAACTGAGAATGCTGTTAAGGTGTAGTATGTGTACTATTTTTCGTTAGTTGATTTTCCAGTTTAGTATTTGATTTGGCTTACCATCAGCGCATGAATCCCCGAGTTCACAAACACAAACATCCAGATTGGAGGAGACATGTAGCGAATTCCAGCCCACATACACATCATCGCACCAGCATGATGATACGTTTGCAGAGTAGAACTCCTCTTTCCTTTCGCCAAAATAATCACGGTATCAAGAACCTCATAGAATTTACTGAGGTAAAAGAACCACCCGTAAAAAGCAAGTCCCTGGTTCCACAATCTTCCGTAATCCGTCGCATCTGGCAACCCCGCACTGGTAAGGAAGACGGAATCTGGAGACTGCGAAATCCAACTCGAAGAAGCCGGTTCATAAACAACAGCATTTCCCAACCCGCGAGGACCGTGGATCTTGCATAGACTGTCGACTGTTGCGGATAATCCATCTGGACCTGACCATCCCGCGACTGAATTCTGAAGCGCCTTCCACATTCCAATGAAGGTCCATCCCGAATACACAGCCAAGAATATGTTGTGCAAAACTACGAAGCAGAAGAAAGCTCTGGTCTTGCTGATTGCCCATGGCTTATTGCCCCTCGATCGGTTGTATGCGTTTAGAGAGCTAACAGAGACCGCGTAGACAGCCGCGATGGTGATTGGAACTCGCACATCGAGAAGAGAGTTGTATAGCTCGGCGGAGATATTGAATGGAGGCGCAGAGAGAGTCGAACCTGCGATGGGTGGTGGGAGCGCTAGAGGATCATGTCGAGGAGGGAATTGGAAGAGCGCGCTGTCTGGCTTTTGCAGAGAAATGGTCGACATGTTGACTTGGACTGTGGGTGTGGGTTCGACGGGAGAAGGTTGTCTGTGGGTTCGACGGGAGAAGGTTGTCTGTGGGAGGGCGATGTTTATGGTTGAGCAGCACCTGCACCTGTACCTTCCATAAGGCAGGCCGAGTATGCGGTTGAGTTTGTCCTGTCTCACGTCGGCGCTGCAGTGGAATGTGAAGGAAATTGACGATCGTGGAAGGAGGGGAAGGGGAACAGAAGCAAAAGGAAGTCACGATAGAAGGAAATACAAACTCAGATATGTTTCATCACCGTAGTCGCGGTAGCACTAGCGGCAGTAGTAGCAGTAGTACTGTAGGGGTCTCTTTTTTCTTTCGCCAAGGGTAGAATTGTATAGCATGGAGCTTGAAGGGCTTAGTTCCTCTTTCGCCCCAGCTGGTTGGGAATTTGACATTTTGACATTAGTGTTAGCCTCAAATCTCTTCCCAACGACGCACTTCTTCCTGCCACCAGCTGCCTCTTTCAGTCAACCTCAACCCCACCGTAATCTCCTCAACTCTCCTCAATTGCTGACAAGCCTCCAGACGCATCATCCCCATCCCGTCTGCCATAAAAAAGTGGCATGTGAAGGCATTTCCAAGTGAATTGGCTGGTCAATCATGGCAATCTTCCACTTCCCCATATGCATTCTCACGGCCGAGGTTCAACTCTCCAAAATTTTGTTGGGAAGGAGATGACGTTTTTCCGAAGGTCCATGCAGCTTCACCCAATCGCAGATTCTTCCATGTGGACCCCTAAATCTCGGGAACCAATGGGGCCCGAGAAGTGCCACAATGCTTGGCAACATCAGCGTCCATCAGCCTCTTCTCGCCTTGTGTGGTTGTGTTACAGTACGATCGGTGCTCGCGGTGGTACGAATCAAAATCCATCCCGCACACGATCTCTGGTCGACTGATAAGATAGCAGCAACCGGGCCAACATCAGTTTGTATTTCATGTACTCACCCATTGCCAACTCTTCACGTGCCCACGTCGATTTAAGGTTAATATTCTGGACATGGACCAGCAAAATTCCTTCAATATCAAACTCAAAATGGCCAGACTTTAATAATAATAGCTGGGTGAAAAGTTGGTCTCAACAAAATTGACGGGCTACATCGCTCATGGGGAAAGTTTCCCGCCCCTCAGCTCCCTCGAGCCCCCCTCCATAAGCGGGAGGCGATTGTTAGTGTGCCGAGGTACGTACTTCGTTACATAAGTATTATTCTACTTTATGCTACTCGTTACGATCGTTGGGAGAACGGCCTTCAGTTTGTGTTCATAACGAATCATTCAGAAATAAATCTAGGCAGTTGATACAGAATGTATTGAAAAGAAAATGCCTTCATCCCAAGTCGGCATACATCTAGAACAATTCCAATCAAACATTAGAGAGCATAAGAAGTACACCTACGATATCTCATTTTCTCGCAAAAAGATATATATGTATACTATCTTCCAAGCACGTCTTAAGTAAGGATAGTCTCTATCTAGATATCTCAGCTTTTAACCCACACTCTAAAGTGAGTTCAGAAACAAACCCCCAAATAATCGCACATCACCCATTACCCTCTTCTTACTCCTCAGTCCCCTTTTGAACACCGCACATCCTTCCAGCCCTAATCATCTGGTAGAGCAGCTGGTGAAACTGTCTCTACCATGCAATCCCAACTCTTACGCTCTTCAAATACACTCGTTACTCGTACCACTACTTCAATACCTTCTCATCATATCACTCCATCCTCCAAGTTCCTCAGTCCGAAACTACTTCCTTCACAATAACAGATCGTCTATTTCTTTTCGACAGTGACCATGTTTTCGACAGCAAATCCACCGTCCCCAACTCCGACCATGGCCTTTTGGAAACGGATACAGCTTGCAGTGGATATGGGGAGAGGCCGTAGGTTAGGGTATGGCTATGAATTGCAGACTAAGTTTTTACTTGCTTAGTTGATGGGTTGGAATCCAACGCATACCTTGTTCGTCGTTCACAATTTGTTTGTGGTGGATTTGTAAGGAGCTTTGCGCGGGGTATTTATAGAGCGCTTACTATCGTACCACTTGATCTTTAGAGTTATGATTCTCATCAAATTAGAGAGGTATTAGATGGAACTTGTAAATTGTGTAGATCGAAGCTATATTAGTAGGAATGGTATGGAATTCAAAAAAGCTTCTGTGTACTTCTTTAAATCATGATTGTCTTATGTGTGAGAAGTTTGGTTGAGAAATATAAAGCTAAGAGATGTCCGTAAGATCTAGTATTGGTACATTACTATATATATACTGTAAGCTCATCTCGTCACCTAGATTTCTTATTATACTTTAATTTTGTTTGTAATTTCATACAAGTACCCAAATCTTAGGGCAAACTCAGAATGCACTATTTTCACTATAACTGAGATAATCAAAACACATTCGTTACTTTATGCCCTAGTATCAATGACAAAAGCAATTCCTTTACACGGGAATTAAGAGCATGTTTGGCTCGCTGGGTAAATACTTTTGCACCATACAAATAACTTTTGTATACAATTGTTTTATAAATAGATTCGCGACTTTCGCGACTTTTGCGAGGGTGGCTGGCCAGGGAATATTGTTTTAGATTAAATTCGTTACAAATCCCGTCTAATCTAGTTGCAAAAGTTTTTAGATTTGTACTACTAAAATAAGAATATAAAAGAACTGAGGCCTCAGACCTCCAGATCTTTTTGATTCCTGCAAATCTCTGTGCAAATCTTTCAATTCTACGTCCCACCTTCCTGTAGTATCCCCTCCTACAGTATCCCTCCTACAGTATCCCTCCTACAGTATCCCTCCTACAGTATCCCTCCTAGTCAAAAACTAACAGAAGGCTAAGCTCGGCTAATTTCTACTTATAATACGTATTACGTAGACGTAAAAAGGAAGGGGACACAGCCAGGGAGAGGGGGTGTAGGGTGGGAAGGGTAGTATTATAGGAGGGATATGTGGGATACATATACTATACTAGGGTATAGCTATGTAAAGATTTGCACCTAGAATAAAAAACTTTTGCACCCAGCTAAACGGTGGTGCATATGTTTCGTCAGAATAGTACAAATTGCATGCAAATCAGGAAACTTTTGCATGAGCCCTTGGGTCCTAGGACTGGTGCAAAAGTTTATGATTTGCACTAACATTTGCACCATTCCTACTCGCGAGCCAAACATGCTCTAAAAAAGTAAACATCGCGAAGATAATTTCTCCATACCCCGCAATAACAGACTTCCCCCCTTTATACCACAATAAGAATCTCAACCTATAAACCAATCAACAAAAAAGAGGCAGCACATCATAAAATCCACATTCTCCAGACTACAATCTCTCCTCTCCTCTCAACTTACTTCTTTTATAAATATACCTCTAATCTTACCATCATATCCTCAGTATGTTGCATCAACAACGATGGCCATCAGACCAATACATCCCCTGGATCTTTGTCGCACAAGTTCGTTTTCACAGTTTGGATTTTTATTTTGGTCCTGTGTTGATCACACTACCATTCAGCCTCTGTGGTTGATTTATGCCTGAGTGAGAAGAGTATAAGGATGTTTGGAATGAATTGACAGTATCTCCCGTTTCGACAGCAAGAACTCCTGAGAACTCCTGTAAGTAATTTTCTTTATAATTAGCTCATATATACGATAAGAGATATGGCGAACACTCCCAAGTTGTCTCTATCGTCCCTAGGAGGAGAAGTGTTCGTATTGAAGGCGAAATGTTCGTCCTCGTACTCTTCTGGCACCCACATCTCGTGAATGGACGTACGTACTTGTACTTGAAGTCATGAGTTGACTTTACCTCCAGCCTGAGAAAAGCATCTTCTCGCTTGGAGCCCAGTGTCTGAATAAGAATGCTATGATACAATCTGGTTTGCAGGTGTTATATAGTTTGGGTCCGGAAGGTAGTTGCTGTGCGTACAAGGACATACTAAGTATATTCTTCGGATTTGATTTTAAATTTTGTGTCTATTATGGGTGGGATAATATTTGTATTTAGTGAAGACTGGAGAGTATAAGTCAATATCTGATTGTACCTTGCTAATCCTTTTATGGCATGACAAAGAACTACCTGTTTTATAAGTAATTGGTAAAGTATATATACCTACCTCGAGAAACTCTATGTAAAGTAACAACCCAGATCGGAACACAATACACGATAATGAAAAAGGGGATTTATCTCAGCCCTCAGCCGCTGGTCACATGGCCNACTAGTATAATTATACTTAAATATTTTTCTTAAACTAGTTTTTATCTACTATAACTACTATTATTTTTATTCTATATCTAAATAAAAGGTCTTAAGCTATTATTTATACGAAAGTATACTAGAACTATTATATTATTATAGATATACTCTTATTTAATATTATAGATAGAGACCTTCTATAACCTTTAAGTCCTTTACTAGCCTCTAGCCCTCTATAACCTTCTAGCCCTTTATAACTTTCTAGCCCTTTCTTTAATCCTCCTCTAATATCTCTTACTATAAAAATAGTATATATAGCGTCTTTCTCCTTAAATTTATAAGCTTTTAAAAATATAAAGAGTTTATTTACTAATTAAGCTCTATAAAAGTATTATAATAACTTTATATAAATATATAGTTAGAATCTAAATAATAAGCTCTATATTATATATATAGCTCTCTAGAAATATTTATAGTCTTTTAAGGATTTTATTACTATATAGGTTAAGAAATAGAAAGATACTATATATATAATACTTCTTAAACTTACTTAGAATTTATAATATATAGTAGTTAAGTCTAGGTAGTAAGTACTTTATAATACCTTTATAAACCTTTACCTTTTAAAATATAATAATACCTTTTTAAGTCTAGATAGTATACTAGTTCTAGCTAAGCTAGACCTTCTTATATTATTATCTTCTTACTTTTCTAAATTCGATATATCTATATCCCTTAATAGCTTAGACTTTAATAAGGCGTTCTAATATATAGTATAATACGCTCTTAAATAGAAAGGCTTCCTTAAGAGTATTCTACTCCTTTCTTATTTATCTTAGAAAAGTTATTATAAAAGAAAGGGAAAATAAAAGGCTACTTAAGATATTAAGATAGATACTAAATATAAGAAGTATATATTTATAATTATATTAATTTATTATAACTTCTAGGCTTAAAAGAAATCTAATTAATATATAAGTACTATAGATATATATCTATTAAGTTATAGGGTTAAATAATAGGTAATTACTATTCTTATAAAACTAGGTCTTTATTATATATATAAGACTATAAATCAAGTAGTTAAGAAAGTCTTTAAAAGAGTAAAGGTAAGACTATTATCTTTATATTCTTACCTTATCTAAATATATATAGGCCTTAGAGGTTTTCTTAGATTCTTCTATAAATAATAAACTAGATAAAAAGGATAATATTTTATAATCTATTATTTTATTTAATAGTTTTTTATAAATCTTTCTTTCTTTAATTTATTCTTTATATATATTATTTTTTATATATACGCCTAATTTCTTATATTATTATTAATTTTTTTATTACTTACTTATACTAATAATTTTAGTTATTAGGTATTATTACTATATTATAGCTATAATTCTTAAAAATAATAGAATTATAATAACTATAATTAAATAGATAATATTTAAGAAGAGTTACTTAGTTATAAATATTATATATAAGCTATAATAACTAAGATAACCTTCTACTACTCTACTATACCTAAGACTAGTCTCCTTTAATTAATATATAATCTAATATATTAATTAAAAGCTAAAGAAATCTCTAATACTCTAAAGTTAATAGGAAAACAGAATCCTTATTATAGAGAAGGCCCTTATCTACTATAGGGTTAGATAATAGATTTTAATATAATTAGTAGTTAAATATCTTATAGCCTTATAGTAGACTATATTTAGTATATTTATTCTAAAAGTATAGCTATAATTTTTAAGAATAGTAATAAATTAAAGACCTTAGATACCCCTTATCCTAAAATACTAGTTATTAACTACCTACCTCTAGAAAAAATAGACTTTTAGATACTTATATCTATTAATACTAATAAAGGTATAATCGATAATACCTATACTATTATTAAGAAGATATATAACTAATTAGGTCTAGGTAATTAAGTATTACTAGAAGCTACTTATAATAAAGAGAGTAGCTTTAAACTTAAGAATAAAATAAAGTTATTTATAAAGAAAGCTAAAGCTACTAAAAAAAAGGCTATAAAAGAAGTAGACCCTTAGACTTTTATATTAAATACTAATAAAAATAATCTAATTATACTAGAAATAATATTATTAATATAAAATCTAATATAAAATCTAATATAAAATCTAGTATAAAATCTAGTATAAAATCTAGTACTTAAATCTATAGTAGTAGATATAATAACCCTATTAAGTTCTTTTAACTCTATTACTTATATAGTTACTTAAAATATACTAGCTACTTAAAATATACTAGCGCTTCTAATTACTATAGACCCTACTAGACCTCTACTATATCCTACTTACCCTTTAATACTATCTTATTAGTTAATAGCTTAAACTTAAACGTCTTCCCTTTTTAAAACTCCCCCTCTTTAAATAGGTCCTTAAATATATCTCTAAAAATCTCCTTTAACTAGTTTATTAGAATTATTATTATTATCCTCTAGTAATTTACTTAATATACTATCTAATTTACTACTTTAAAAGTAAACTTATACTATTAAAGGTATCTTAAGTCCTTACTAACGTTACTAGGAACTCTTTAATCCTTTCTTATTATCTCTACTCTTACTACTAGTAGTATAATAGCTTAAAGTATAATAGCTTAAAGAATAATAGCTCGAAGAATAAGCTTCTATTACTTAATATATTAATAATAAAAATAATTAGGTAAATATTAAACTAAGTAAATTAATAAAAACCTATAAAAATATTAAAGTAAAAGCTTAATATATCTAGCTTATAGATCTAGAATTCTAGACTATATAGTTAAAACTTATTATTTTTAATTAACTTTTCTTAATTTATTTATAAATAGTAAAATAAGCTTAAAGAAATACTTTCTAACCTTAAGATTATCTAGAATAGTTATTAAGTATTCCTAAATAGTTTTATATTTAAATAAACTTATTAAATATAATAATTTAAACTTATTATATACTAGATAATAATAATATAAAATCTAAAGCTATTTATACTCTAGTTTCTAATATATAATTTTAGGGTTATACTAAATAGAAGTAGAAGAGTTTATATTACTATATAGTAGAACCTTTAATTACCTAAGGCTTTATAGTATAAGTTAATATAGTATTCTATATTATTCTTTAAGAAAGGAATTTAATTTATTAAGAGTTAGACTAAAATATTTATCTAAAGAGAGTATAATATATTAATAAAGTTTTAAAAAGCCTTCTAGTATTAGAATTTAATATAATTATTAAAGAAGTATAAGTTTAACTCTTTACTTAAAAAGCTTTTAATAGTTTTTATTTAAATAATACTTTTAAAATTAATAAAGAATATTTAATAATAATCTAGTATTTTTAAAAAGTTTATATTTTTCTAATTTATAAATTTATAATTAAATCTATAGATATTAGTATTCTCTAATATATAATTAACCCCTTAATTATTCTTTTTAGTAATATAAGTTAATTAAATTATTTCTAAGAAATAATTTATTATTAGTAATTACTTTTAAATACTAGTATTCCTATTCTATAAAGGTCTATTCTTATAGTTAGCTTAGTAAATTAAATAGGTAAAGAATATAACTTTAAACCTATAAACCTTAGACTAAAATATTATAACTATTTAATTAAACTTAATATAAAATACTATAAGAATAATACTTATAATAATATAAAGATATTCTAATATATATATCTCTATAATAATTATAATAGAGCTCTTTATAATAAAGTTAAATAAGTATTTAAAAAGTATATACCTAGCTCTTATATATTTATAAACGCTTCTTCTAAAATCTAGACGCTCTCTTAAAAGCTTTTTAAAGATAGCTTTACTATATTTTAAGTATTAGGTAATATTCCTTCTTAAACCTTTATATTCTACTATATTATTAAAATTAGGCTTTAAAAGTTAAAAAAGGAGGTTAATAAATTTAATTTATCCTTTTATAAGTTTTAAGATCTTAATTAACTAGTAATTTTTATAAATAAGGATAAGTCTAGTATTTTTAATAAGGATAACGTTCTATTAAATAAAGGTATACTTAAGAAGGGAGAAAAGGATATTCTAAAATAGTTATTATAAGATTATAGGTCTTATTATAGTACTATAGCTAATACTTTAATAGATCCTATAGTAGAAGTTTATAAGTATATAAATAAAGAATAAGATAGTTTCTATATAAATTAAATTTATATTTATATTTTTTAAATATTCTCTAAAATAACTATTTATATTTAATTAAAGGCTATAATAATAAAGAGTAATTATAATATTAGGGATAATATAGTTAGAGATAAAGATTTAGTTAAATTAGGCTTATAGTATTTCTTAATACCTAGTATAAGTTTAAGAGAAGTATAGTTTAATCTCGAGTTTAAGATATAAAGGTTTGAATTTATATACTAGTATATTATTATTAAATATAATTTATAAAAGTAAAATCTAAACTTTAAAGTTACTACTAATATCTTACTATTAATAAAGGTATTATTATTAATTCTAGCGTTTATTTTAGTTTATAATTCTATATAGGTCCTTATTAAGGTAGTTAGTTTCTTTTAAACTTTAAAGATATAACTAATATTCTACTATTAATAAATATATTATTATTAATTCTAGTATATATTTATAATATTTCTTAATATCTATCTTATCTTTTCTATTTTTATAGTTTCTATTATCTTATTTCTTTTTAACCTTAAGAGTTATAAGCCTTTACCTAGAAAGTCTTAGCCTTATAACCTAGAGGTACTTTATCTAAGGTATAGCCTTAATAAATACTAAATATTAACTAATCTACTTATAGGATTTTATACTAGGATTTTATACTAGTTATAAATCTTTAAGCTTACTTTACTTTTTAATACTTAAGTACTTCTAATAATTTTTAGCTAATAATATAATAATAATCTTAACTAATATTAACTACTAGTATAGCGCTTTACTAGAACTAACTATAAGAGGAACGTAAGTAATAGTATTAAGATTATACCTACGCTCTACTAGAACCGACTATAAGAGGAATATAAGTAATAGTATTAAGATTATACCTATACTCTACTAGAACCGACTATAAAAGGAATATAAGTAATAGCGTTAAGATTATACCTACGCTCTACTAGAACTAATTATAAAAGGAATATAAGTAATAGTATTAAGATTACTTTTTTAGATTATATATAAAGCTATAATATAAATAAATTTATACTACCTCTTTTTTACTTTAACGTTTATCTATTTAGTATTATCTACCTTTCTAGAAGCTAGTAATTACTATTAAATAAATTCTTCTTAGCGTCTAAGATCTTCTTATATAATACTATAGGTACTCTTAATCTTAAAATATAGAAGTATAGTATTCTAGATAAGAAGAAGATATTATTAGAGGAAGGACTATTTAAGTTAAGTATTATATACCTAGGGCTATAAATAATACCTAGATAGTACTAAGACGTTACTAAAACTCTTTAAATCTAAAGATATTAAGTCCTAAGATTTTTCTAATTAAGTTTTTAAATAATCTAGTATTATTTTATAGATACTTAAAGTAGATTCTTTTTCTATTTTTTATTTTAAAAGTAATTTATTAGTACTTAGTTAATATACTTATTATTTTAAGTTATAGTAGTATACTTATTATTTATACTTAAGTATATAGTAGGTTTTAACTAATATAAATATACTAAGTTTACTCTAAGTTAATAGAAACGCTTATACTAAATCTAGATTAAAACAAGTATAATATATAATATATTACTAACTTAACGTCTCTCTTACCTACTTATAGCTATCCTCTTAATATTTATAATATACCTACTTATTTATTATATAATTTAAGTATTAAAGATTTAGTATTAGTACGCGAATTATTCTATACCTACTAACTTAGTATTTTATAAACCGCTTATTATCTATTTATATACCTACTAAAATAATATAGTTAATCTCTTTTAACTATAAAAGAATTTATTATATATTATAACGTAATAATAAGGCTATATTTTTTTAAGGATATAGAAGATAATAGTATAGATTCTTTAATAGTATTAGAACTATAGTCTTTATAATATTCGACGTCTTAATTAGATTTATAGGTAAGTAGACTATTAAAAGCTACTTTTAAAGGTTCTATTTATTAAAAATTAAAAACTTACTTAAGTAACTAGAAAAATAACTAAACTAGTATATAAAAACTACTAGAATTTTAACTAATTAATCTAGAAGGAATAGAAATTATCTCTACTACTAGCTCTCTCTTTAATATCCCTACTATAAGCTCTCTCTTTATTACTACTATCTTAAGTATTTTAAGTATTATCTCCTATACTACTATAATTAGTATTATACTAAGCGTTATTATAACCTCCTCTACGCCTACTTCTTTAAACTCGCCCCCCTACCTAGCGTACTTCTTATTACTATTACTCCCGATAGTAGCGTACTTATAACTATACTAAATACTTAGTAGTAGTAGTATAATTATCTAGGTTATTTACCTAGTAATTAATATAAAGTAGCTCCGCCTTACCTCTATATATAGTAATTATATATCTAGAGAATAGTTATTATAATAGAGACTAGGCTATATAATTATTATAATTACTAGTAAGATTTTTATATTCTACTACTTATATAAGAAAGCTATAGAAGAAGTTATAGTAGATATATATACTAAGTAGATTTATCTAGGCCTATACTTAGTTCTAATCTAAAAGTCTTCGAGCTCCTTTAAAAAGATTACTATCTTACTTATTTACTTAAAGCTAGTATACTATTAGTTACACTTAGAGTCTTTTAAATTACTATATAGCTAGGTTAGAGAGCGTAATATTATTACCTATTTCTTATACCTATTATTATACTATACTAATAAGAAGAGAATATCCTATAGATACCGAGTTATATAAAATAGTATTTCTATTTTAAAAGACTACTTAAATAAGTTAGGTATTACTTTTAATTAGTATATATTTAGTATAGCTAAAAACTCTATTAATACTAATTATTTTAATATTAGGAACCTCTCTAGCTCTAATAATTTAGAGATAAAGTACTAGGTAAGAGCTAGTATACTTAAAAGAGGGGGATTAAGGCTCTAGTAAGGGAGAGGTAGTAGTATCTTTACCTTTAATACTAGTAATAACTACCTTTTTAATATTCTTAAAAATATTATCTTATAATATTAAATTCTCTAACTATTATATATTAGTCCTAGATAATAGTACTTAGTCTAAGTAAACTTACCTCTTTATAACTCTAGCCTTTAATCTAATAACTTAGAATAAGTACTAAATTCTTATAATAATTAAGATTATTACTACTACTTACTCCTTTAATATAGTTTAAGTTATTTATAATACGACCTAGAACTTATAATATTTTATAAGAGGGGGTAGTAAGGGTTATAGAGAGAGTAGTAAAGTATAGTAATAATATTTAAAAATATACGTCCGATTATAAAACTATAGAGAGAGATAAGTCTAAGTAATTTAATATAAATAACTTTTTCTTATATATAAAAAGCCCCTTTAAAGTTTAAGATTCTTAAAAGTTATTTTAGTTAATAAGTAGTAAAAGAAGATAAAGCTTAAAGACTAAGATTTATAGCTTATATATTATTTACTTACTATATAGTACTAGCTAGCTATTATATTACTTACTTCCTAATATAAGTACCTATAATAAGATTTACTATAGTATAAGAGTTTTTATTAATTATATTAGTAAAAAGATATTAGAGGTAGAAAGTAGTAGTTTATTTATATAACGTTTTATAGTTCTTTCTAAAGGCTTATTATCTATTATTAGAAGTTCTTATAAAGTTCTTAAGTAGCTAGGTCTAGAAATTATTAAAAGCTAGAGCTAAAAAATATTAGAAGTTAGAGCTAGAAAATATTAGAAGTTAGAGCTAGAAAATATTAGTAGTTAGATCTAGAAGATATTAGTAGTTAGGTCTAAAAGATATTAGTAGTTAGGTTTAGAAGATATTAGTAGTTAGGTCTAGAAGATATTAGTAGTTAGGTCTAGAAAATATTAGTAGTTAGGTCTAGAAGATATTAGTAGTTAGGTCTTAAAATTATTAGTAGTTAGGTCTAGAAATTATTAAAGGTTAAAGCTAGGAGATATTATCTTAAGGAGTAGCTTATAGCTCTAGATAATACTATAAGGTCGAGGTTAAAGTTAAGTATTATTTATACTTATAGCTCTAGATAATACTATAAGATCGAGGTTAAAGTTAAGTATTACTTGTATTTATAGCTCTAGATAATATTATAAGATCGAGGTTAAAGTTAAATATTACTTATACTTATAGCTCTAGATAATACTATAAGGTTAAGGTTAAAGTTAAGTATCGCTTATACTTATAGCTCTAGATAATACTATAAGGTCGAGGTTAAAGTTAAGTATCGCTTATACTTATAGCTCTAGATAATACTATATAGTCGAGGTTAAAGTTAAGTATTATTCGTACTTATAGCTCTAGATAATACTATATAGTCGAGGTTAAAGTTAAGTATTACTTATAGCTCTAGATAATACTATATAGTTAAGGTTAAAGTTAAGTATTCCTTATAGCTCTAGAGAGTCTTTAGAGGTTAAAATTAGCTAAATATCTATATATAAAGTACTAAGTATAAAGAACTATAGGATAAGTTATTAGAAAATAATATATAGTATTCTATCTATTTAAAAAGATTTAAATATAAAGAACTTTTATAATTTAACTACTACCTCCCTTTAATAGAATAATAGAAAATTTAACTATAAAATTTTATTATCTTATTATAGAGATTCTACGCTTTTAATACTACTATCTACCCTAGAACTACTATTACTACTATTTCCTTTAATACTACTATCTACTTTAGAACTACTATTTCCTTTAACTCTACTATCTCTTTTAATACTACTATCTCTCTTAATATTACTATTATTAATAGTTACTAAGGAGAATAGGACTAAGGCTTAAGAATCCTAGGAACTAGGCTTAGTTTTACTAGGGTTAAAATTATTATTACCTTAATATATAAAGAGTATATTCTAAGAGAGAGTACTCTTAAATCTCTAAGGACTATTTAAGGGTAGTCCTTCCTAAGTTAAATTTTTAAGTCTTTTTACTATAAATATATTATTATCTCGCCTAGTTATAATATCTCGTATATATAGTATAGACTTATATAGCTAAGTAGTAGTATTTTACTAAGAATTTTATTCTAGGACTATATTAGTATATTATATTTATATATTAATAAAATCTCTTTATATTATATCTAATAAAATATTCCTATTATTTAAAATAGTATTTATATTTAAGAGTTTATTAATTATTTCTTTAGTTTTATTAGTTATATTATATTTAATATTATATAACTTATTTTAAATATTATAAAATTAAGTTTAAACGTTACTTAATTCTAACTATAACTTTTATTTTTTAGTACTAGCTTTATCTAAAGCTTATTATATAGAGTTATTATTCTATTCTAAGATCTAGATATGTTTTATTAGAATTCTATAATACTTAGGGTTTTTTTTTAAGTTAGTTAATATAGTTTTATACTTTTTAAGACCCGACTTTAGAAGGTCTTTTTTAGGGGTAGGAAACTTAGTAGATAATAATAGTATAGTATAAGATTTCTTCCCCTTTAAACCTTCTAGTATTATAGGTCTTTAAGGTCTTAGAGTATATAAAGAATCTCTAGTATTAGCTTCTTTATAAGTACTTTTCGCTCTTTTAAGCTACTTATAGTTAGAGTAGGCTAATAATATAAAAGTAATAGTAATAATAATACTACGTTCCCTTATATAGGAGTTTTATTATAGCCTTATATAGCCTATAAAAGTACTAGTTTCTATATTATTACTAGTAGATTTTTTACTATAATATTTATACCTATTACTAGTTAAAAGTTTAGTACCCTAGTATTCTATAAGGAGTAATTCTAAGTAAAGTTATATTAGAACCTTAAGAATCTTAGCTTTATTAGTATATTAGAACTTAAACCTAAGAAAGGCTCTTTTATTAGCTTAGATTATTATTTTAAAATTTTATTTAAAATTTAAACTAAATATCTAAGTACTATCCTTAAATCTTTAATATAACTATTTATTAAATACTATCTATAATTTCTAGAACCTCCTACTACTACTTCTAATCTCTTTAAAGTTAGAGGTATTATTCTAATTTAAATCCTTATTATTATAAATTTTAATTAGCTATTACTATACCTTAGGTTACTATACTTTAGGTTAATAAGAAGGGTCGCTATATACTATAAAGGTAGTAGGTCGTAGACCTAAAGGGATATACTTAAATACTATCGGGGTAGCTTTATTATAGTAGGACTAAAAAGAAATAGTACTTTAGGCTTATTCTAAGTGCTATTAGAAGGTTTCTAGAATATAATTTAAAGGATTTAGACTAAAGATATTAAAAAAGTCTATAGCTTCTTTTTAACTACTATAAAATCTAGTTATTAAAGTACTACTTCTAAAGCTCTTAAAGCTCTAGAAGCCTTTATAGTTTCTAAGGTTTTAAAGATTTCTATATATATTTCTATATAAAAATATAGACTAGTTATTCTATTAGAAGGCACTTCCGAAGGTAGGTTATATATTATACGTACTAATATTTTATTAAGTACTAAAACTCTATAGGGCTCTCTAAGTTAATAAGTATATTAAAGCTAGACGTATAAAGTATATATTACTATATAAAGGTAAGGTAGAAAAGTTTTAATAACCTTTAAAAGAGTTAGCCTTAAACTATAAAAGTAAAGAGATTATTAGTACTATAATCTATAGAATTTATAGAATTATTAAAAGAAAAGCTTAATCTAGAAGGGATACCTTAAGAATTATAAGAGTAGTTTTTAAGTACTATTATAAAAGAGCTACTATTATAGCTATTATCGAAATAGGGATTTAAATAATTATTTTAAGGTCTTTTTAACTTAGAGTATATTATTTCTAAAGATACCTTATACTACTATTACGTATTAATAAGTATATAAATAAATAGGACTATATATATAAATAAAGAAATACTTATCTTTTAGCCTAAGATAGAGCGCCGACTACTAGAACTATTACGTCTAGAACTATTATATCTAGAACTATTATATCTAGAACTACTATAACCTAAGTCTAGGTTATTAATTAGATTAAAGCTAGATATAAGTAGAAACTAATAAAAGGGAAAAGAGAATAAGAAATAATAGAAGTAAGGTATAAAGGATTAAAGTAATATAAGTAAAAGAAAGAATAAAGTAGAAGAAAGAATATTAAAAGGTTAGAAGTTAGTTAAGAAGTCTATAAGTACTTAAACCTAAACTTATAGATAAGAGTAGAGGACTCCTTATACTAAATAAATACCTAAGGCTACTACTATAAACTTCTAACCTCCTTCTTTTAAAAGGTATAATAGTACTATTTAGACGTAGTTATTATAGTTTTAGAGGTTATATAAGGTAAGTTATATAGCGAAGTATAATTCTAGATTTAAAAGTAAATATCTATTATAAGATTAAACTAACCTATAAATTACTATAACTACTTATAATTATATAATAAAGATATTAAAAGAAAGGTTTAATTCTTATTTATATAACTATAGATTCTACTTTATATACTTATTTTATTATTAAGATAAAGGAGTTAGTAGCTCTTATTAGTAAGGTCTATAAGGTCTAGTAACTATATTCCCTTATAAAAGATTTAACTATAAATTTTTAACTCTAGTAAACTTTAAATAATTTATAGAAGGACTTAAAAATATTAGATCTCTAGTAGTACTCTTATTTAATAAATATAGAAGATCTATTCTATAGGTGTCGGACAGGCTATATAAGGAAGCCCTAAAAAAGCGTTTTAGGATATTATTAGTTTATATATAACTACTTCCTATTTAGCTAGTCTATTAGGCGCCTCCGCTTAAAGGAAGTTATAGTAAAGAGTAGACTTAGTTTAGGGTCCCTTTACTTAAGCTTATAATTAATAGTAAACCTTAGCTTAATATATTTGTTTTCTTTAATTTTTAAGAACTATAGCTTATTATTTTTACCTTATTAGACTATTAAAACTATTAACCCTAGAGAACCTACTTTTAGAGGGATATACTCTTCCCTTTTCCTTTTAGGTATAGGGGTAGATTTATATTAGGAAGACTACTTTCCTCTTATAGTCTACTTAAAAGCCTAATATTATTTCTTAAACAATTACTTAGGCTTAATCTAAAACCTAAATTATTTAACCTATTATTTATAATATCTAAAGCTAATATTTAATCTACTATATCTTAAGTATTATAGATCTATTTAAGTATATGTTAGTATAGAGATATCTGGGATATCTAAGGGTTAAAAGAAAGGTATAATATATTCAGTTTATAATGTCTTAATTGCTATAGAGTGGTATTGTTCGAGTACTTATAGTACTCGAACAAGTAGGTCTAATTAGGTAATATAAACAAAAGGGGTGGAATATATCCTAATACTTGTAATACTTTAAAAGAAGGAATAAAAGAGATAGTTATATATATATAAAGAAAAGTACACCTCCTCCATTAGCCTTGTTTAACCTAAGCGTTTACCTTAATCTCGTATAGGTTCGTATTAATTAAATCCTTTAAGGTACTATTCGCCTTTGACTTTGTTATAGAATCGGCGGGATTAGTCTTGCCCTCGATCTACGTTAAATAGTCGATATCTTTATTCTTAAAGGTATTCCTTAAATATATTACGTTAATTATTAGCCTCTTCTCCTTTATTATACTAAGTTTAATAAGACAGTTGTAAATCGACTTCGAATCCGTATAAAGTTTAAGTAGTATTTACTTATTAAGGATTTAAGAAAGAGTAGTTTTAACGTAAATAGCTATGTTATAGCCCTGGCTAACGGCGTATAGCTCTAAGGCTAGGACGCTCTAGGTAACGCGCTTATACTTTATTAAACTCTAGTATAAAATATTAGCCTTATTATAATAGTCTATAAGTACTAGGACTAAGCTAAGCTAGGAGGTAAAGTCTGTATTATTTATAAAGGAGCCGTTTATAAAGTAGATAAGTTTTAAGGATAATTAATCTAAAGGAACGTATTTAATACCTCGATCTTAGTTAAGTATTTACTATTCGATACGTTTATTTAGTATATCTACGTTGTTACTATTCGGCTTACTTACCTAGGTAGTAAAAGAGAGATCGTAGCTAGCCTCTGGCTAGTAGACGCCCGAAATGTAGGCTACTAGCGCCCGAATTACCTTATATTCGCCCGGATTCTTAGCAAGCTTTAGTCGCTCCTTTGTCTTTTACTTCTACTATAATAATATAGAGCTGTCTAAAAGTAGTGTAATTGTACTTCTGTTAAATTCGAGCTTTTAATTAGTTAAGAGGGTTTCTTAAGGCTTTGATTTAAGTACTAGAATCGTACTATTAAACTTTAATTCCTCTCTTATAGTAAAGTTATTATTCGCTAAGATAAGAGAGTTATTAGTTTATAGTCCTACTACGCCAAAGGCACCTATTATATCTAATTTGTTTATAAAGAATAGGTATTAATTGTACGTTGATAGTTCTATTAAGAGATCGTTCAGGTGGTACTTCGAGTACCTTGAGTACTAATATGCCCCTGCTTCAGGTATACTGTACTATGGCTATATTACCTCTAGTATTTTGCCGTCCCATTGTAGTACAGGTAGGTTTATAGGTAGTCGAGTAAAGAATCGTCTTACGAGTGGTTCGCTAGTTCGGATATATACTTACGTAATATCTTATCTATATAATTTAAGTCCTAAGGTTATTATAATATAGAGTATTATCCTCTAGCTTATACGTTAAATTATAGGTAATTTAGTTATCACAAGCTCCTTCTCTTTATCCCCCTATACCTAGATAACTAGGTACGATTTTATTCTCTCCTTTAGTATACCTTTATCTTTTATATACCTAATAAACTTTAAATTAAAGAGAATTGTATTATTCGGAACTTCTAACTCGTTAATAAGATTAAAGGATTTTAGTTCTTTAAAACCTTATATTTCTTTAAGATCTTTTAAAAGGAGAGTTATTATTTCAAGGGTAAGTAGAGCCTTGAATAGTCGCTTTTTCCTAGGTTGTCCCCGCCCTTACTTCTACTAAGGTAGTAGAGTTAGTCTAGGTCCTACTACTACTTTCGTAGCTGTTTTATTAGAGGAGTAGTCTTTTAGTAAGGTTTTAGCTAGTTTTAATAAATTGCTCCTAGGTATTATAGGGGTTCCTAGTCGAGTATTATTTGTTCTTACCCTAGACCTTAGAATACGTTATACTTTACTAGTTCTACCTTGCTTAGCGTCTATATATTCTTAACTTCTTACCCTAGAACTACTTCGATTAACATACTCGGGAGCCCGCCTTTTTACTAGTAAGAGGAGCTTATTGTTATTGTCCTCGGGAGTAGGATCTCTTAGGGCGTCTCCTTCTTTATAGTATAGTTTGACTACGGTAGAGCGGAAGGAAGTGTCCCCGGATAGCTCTAGGAGTTTAACTATTACGTTCTCGCCGTTAAGTTTAATAAGTAGATATAGGCCTTACTAGCTATCTTTTTTATAGAAAACTTATACTAGGTAGCCTAGTAGGAGGTCTTTTAAATATAACGTAATTAGCCTATTCCTACTTCTAAGTACAGATTATACTTAGCGTTAAGTATAAAGTCTTCGAACTTCCTTTATAGCGTTTTACTATATAAGTACTCTAAAAACTATGTCTACTATAGGAGGATTATTATAAGTTATCCGAGTATACGCTTCGTATACTAGAAGAGTTAGGACAAGGCCGTCTAGGCTAGCTATATCGTTTATAGCTTTAAAGGCTATCTTTAGGTAAGTTCGTCTATTAATTATAGGAGCCTCTTTAGATATTATTTCATATACTTATCGAACTATATTATAGTATTTTTTAACTCTTTTAATTAAGTAGTAGGCCTTAACTAGGACAAGTTAGATATTAACGTCTATTGTCTTTACAAGTATTCGGAATTCGTAGCTTACTAATTATATACCTTAATCCGTGGTAATTAGATCTAGTAGACTAAGGTATATATAAATCTATTCTCTTAGTATTAGCTCCTATACTATTTTAGTAGAGATATTAGCGAGCTAATCGCCGCTCTAGTATCTTGTCGCTTTATTAACTAAATAACCTACAGGTTTGCCTTTAATATAGAAGATATTAAAGTAGACGTTAAAGTTAAATTTGTAATTATTATATATTAAGAACTTAAATCTACCTAGTACCTTCTTATAGAGTTAGTATTCCTTGTAATAATCTATAAGAGATTTAATTACTTTATAGGACACGTCTTTATACCTGGCTCTCTTTAGAATATTATAGAGCCTATTAACTAACGGGTAGCTAAATCTTCTATATAACCGGCGGAGGTCTAGCTCTAAAAGTAGGTTTTCATAGTAATCTCCTATAAAACTCTACCCTAGGTTCTTCTAGATTCCCTACTATAGGAAGGGGTAGCCATTTAAGCGCCGGGTTAGAATACTCCCTTTTAAGCCTCCTTCGGCGTTAATTATTATAATAGTCTCTATTAGGTTATTATACAAGGCTTATAATTTATCTAGGTTATTAATATATATAATAAAAGGTATATTAATCCCTTATAGTATTACTATAAAGGTAACGTAACCTATAGGGGAGTTAATAGTAATAGAGCCTATATTCTCTATCGAGCCTATTCCGTATTATACTTTAGTCGTTCCTACTATACTAGTATCTAATTTAGTAGTAGGATATATAGTAGTATACGCTAGGTACTAGGCGTAGCTAACTAAAGATACTCTAGTAGTACCTATATTAATTAAGAGCCTAAAAAAGTAGCTAGCCGGGTACTAAAGTAATAAAGTAGCGATATCTTTTAGCTAGGAGGTCTAGGGTCCTTAAGTAGCAAATATGTATAAAAAGGACTCGTTTAGTAAGTAGGTTATTATTTCCTAAGTATTTTAACCTTCTAGTTTACCTAGTAATAATATAAAAGTAGTATTATCTTTAATATAATTAATAGAGTCTTCTTAAAAGTATGTCTCTTATTAATTGTCCTTCTTATTTAATATCTTATTAAGGTCTTCTAAAGATTATATTATCTCTTTATTAGGTTTAAATTCTACTAGGAAAGTATTATACTAGCTATCCGAATTCCGGCTTAGGTAGCGGCTATTAAAAGCTCTCCTTAAGGCCGCTTATTCCTCTAGTATATATTTCTAGGACCTATAGTCTAGCTTCTTATATATATAATACTTCTTGTTCCTAGTATCCTTGTAGCGATTTGTGGTATTGTTACTAAAACGCTATTAAGGCGAACTACGTAATCTGCTCTAAAAGTTTTAGTAGAAGCGGCGGTTTATAAATAAAGTCTTATTTTCCGATTAGTCTACAGATTCTATGTTATACGCTATAAAACTTAAGGATTCTTGTATATTAGATAATTCCTATAAGATTATTCTACTCTAGAGTTGTTTAATAAAATTAGGTAGGAGTGCTAGTAGTTTTAAGTAGGTATCTTAGTATACTTATACTATATAATAACTAATTATAAGATAGTTAATATAAAAGGTATTACTATAAAGACTAGGCTTAAGGTAAGGTCGAATCTTCTCTAATTCCTTTAGGAGTAGATTAAAATACTTAGAGTATTTCTTATCCGGGTTTTATATCTTTATATATACTAGGGTTATATAGTTCTATATTATAAGACTATATATTTAGTACGCTCTATTTTTAAAGCGTTATTAAATTAAAGTATAATATTCTTTAAAAGGTTTGTTCTATAGTCGAATTAAAGAGTTGTAATAAGAGAGAGCAAGGCCTTTTAATATAGTAGGGAGTACTAAGGCACGTCCTTCTATTAGGAGGTTATAACTCGAGTAGTAATCTATAAAGACTACTAGTCGTTCTTAGAAGTTGTCCCCTATTCCCCCGAATTTCATACTGTCTCTATAGATTTTACTAACGCTAGCCAATTCGTACCCGAAGTTATATAGTAGTCTAGGCTATAAAATCGCTAGTAAGTCGTCTAGGATAGGGGTCGGGCTTAGGGGTAGAGTAGGCGAGTTCGAACGTCTTAGGCCAAAAGGGTTCGTAAACCCTTAGTTCTACTATAGTACGTTAGGGTAGTATAGAGTATACTATAAAGAAATAGGTGTTTAATAGTTATTCTACTATTAGTTGTCTTATTATTATTATTAATATAGTTATAGTATAGGAGTCTCTTAGTATTAATGTTATTATTATACCCTTAGTACTAAAGTTAAGCTATTATCTATAGGTTCTTTAGAAGCAAACGTTACTCCCGTTAGGGCAGAATCTTACTATAGAGCGATGTTTTAAGCTGGGTTTACTAGCTTTATTAGTAGAAGGTTTATAGTTAGGGCGGTAAAGGTTTATACTATACCTTCTTTGATTTATTATTATTATTCCTCTAGGTACTCTTTTGTATATTAAAGGATTAATTTAACTCGGTCGGACCTGTAATTTACTATCTCTCTTATAAGAGTTCTTACTTCTTAGAGTATCTATTTGTACTTATATTCTTCCTCGAGGGTTTCGAGGAGTAAGTTAATACTTATCTTAGAGTACTTCTTTCTAATTAGGCATATATAAATACTACGGCGTTAAAGTGTTTAGCGGAGTATTACTAAGTTTATTACTTATATTATTTTAAAGCGTTTCCTATCCTAGTCCTCGAAGTCTTCCTTAAACTTATTCTATAATAGGTTATTAATTAATAAGCCTTCTTAGTATTCTTTTATCTTAGTTAATATATAATCGAGATTATTATTATCCTTATCTTTAGGGTCTAAAAAAAGGCTTGTCTCTTTATATACTATAGGAGTAGCCTTGCTAGATAGTCCTACTATACCTAGACAAGTCTCTATTATTTTAGGTAGTATCTTAGGTATATTAAAGGTTATTTATTTAAGAGGGTTATTTAATTAAGAAAGAAAAAGAAAAAGGGAGGGAAAAGAGAGTAAGGATAGTACTTCTCGTTATTGTTATTTCTAGTACTCTTCCTTATTATCGTCTTCTATTCTATAGTAGTAGCCGAGACGCTTTCCTAGTATTAATACGGCCTTATATAGGTCCGATAGTATTACGTACTATGTTTCTGCGCCTTGGCAAACTAGTAATAATTTTTAATATTCTATTTAGTATAGCTATAGATAAGCGCTTCTAAAACAGAAGGAGTAAAATAAGTAATAGTAGGGGTTATTATATAATACAGTTATACGTATATACTAACTTCTAGTAGTATAATAAGCTCCTACCTCCTCTCTCTCTTATAGGACTTCTAATTTAGCTATTCTATATTAATTGTTAATTAAGTAAGGTAGAACTAATATATATCCTTTAAAGATATAAAGATTATTAATCCTCGAACGCTAAGTAGCTACTCCTTAGTATTATAATTTACCCGGGGCAGGTAAATAGAAGGAGCGTTATAGCAAAAACTCCTAGGTAGTAGGAACGTTTATAAAAGTAACGCTAGAGCTTATTTATTAAATATCTCCGTTAGATTTAAGAGATAAATTCTTCCGTTACGTAAGGTCGATAAATTAGTTGTTCCTAACTAGTAGAAAAATTATAGCGTTTGCTATAGTTCTTTTAGTAGTAGTTTTAAGGGTATTTTATACGCTACTCTCCTAAGTCCTAAACTTAAAGTACTTACTTTTAGTAGTTATCGAATTAGTTTATATCCTACCTAGGTAGTAGGATATATCTTTAATCCGTCGTTTTATAAGTATTATCTATGTTATTTTATATACCTATCTAGGTAAGGGTATACGCTCTTTATACAGGCTTTTATATAGCGTCGATACTATATAACTCTTTACCTTCGTGGTTTTAATTATAAGATCTTTCTATAGTAGTTACTTAGTATACTAAATAGTCTAATAAAAGAGTCTAGCGTATTATACTAGGAGTATACTCGTTAAGGGCTTAATAGTAGTAATTGCTAGAACAGAGTAACTATATAGTAAGTAGATATAATATATCTCTGATCTATACGTATACTAATTAGTATTAGTATAGAGATATCTAGGATATCTAAGGGTTAAAAGAAAGGTATAATATATTCAGTTTATAATATCTTAATTACTATAGAGTAGTATTGTTCAAGTACTTATAGTACTCGAACAAGTAGGTCTAATTAGGTGATATAAACAAAAGGGGTAGAATATATCCTAACAGTATAGTATTATTATTAGCTAGGAAATCTTAAGTACTTTCTTTAAAGTAGTTATTCTCCTAATTATTATTACTTATAGACGATTAGGTATTAAAGTTTTTAACTAACTTATTTTCTTATTCTTTAGCTAATAAAAGATAGGCTTAAGTATCTTTAACTTTTATAAGTAAGGACTAAAGTTTTTCTACTAGGTTAGAACTCTATTTATTAAGGTATTCCTACTATAATAAGTCGGGAACCTTTCTTATAAGAAACCTTAACTATTTTTATATATATTCTTAAACTTTTTTTCTATTTTCTAAATCCTTTTTAAAAAAAAGTTTAATTCTAAAAAATAGATCCTTCTTATTTTTTATTTTATATAGATTTATAAGCTACTAATATAAAGAGTTAGTTATAAATAATTTACTTAGAGGATTAAACTTTAGGTTATTATAATACTCCTTTATATACTCTTAATACTATAAATCTAAGAGCTCTAAGGCTATTACGTTATTAGAGCTTCTAGTATTTAGCTTCCTAGCCTAGTATATATTAATATTAGAAACCTTAATAATTATCTTATATAAGTTAGAATTATAACCTAAATAATATTTTTAAGAATCTAGCTTAGCTAGTCTTATAAATAATAGGATTTTTATTTTACTTAACTTTTAAGATATAACTAAGTAATAATATCTATTTAATAGATTTATAAAATTTAACTATTCTTAAAAGATATTCTTTTATCTAAGTTAATATTCTATAGTCTATTTTAGTTTAGTAAGGTTACTTAATAACGTTATATTATTTTTTTAACTCTAGTACTAAAAAATCTTATCTATTTAACTTTAACTCTAGTATTAAGAACTCTATATTCCTTTCTTAGACTTTCTATAAAGGTTAAGTAAAGTATTCTTTTTTTAACGTCTCTTTTTAGCCTTTAATAGATCTATAGTAATCTCTTAAATATATTATTTATTTAACTCTAGATCTTCTAAAGTATAATAGCCCTTATTATAGAATAACTAGAAGGGAAGGAATATATAAGCTTTACTTTATTACCTTAGAGCTTATTTAGCCTAGCTAATTATCTACTAGAGGTTAGCTAGACTACTATTTATAGGTAGAAGCTATTAAACTATATATTTAATATTTATAATATTTACTTTTATCTTAAGTATAATAGTTATAATAATAATATAAATTTCTCTTATTATTTTAAATATATTATACTATATCTCTTTATTATAGTTAGATACTTTAGTATTATATATATTCTTTAACTACTATTTTAGGTTAATATCTTAGCTCTAATATAAAGTTAGAATACTAAGGTTCTTTATTCCCCCTCTCTATTTATAGATTTTTCTCCTTTAAGACTAATAGTATTTATAGTATTACTATAACCTTTTATACTTTATAGATTATATTTATAAATATAACTATTTTTAGAATATTCTCTAGTATAGTATTACTATTTATATTAAAGGTATTATTAAGTAAAAAATATAACTAGTTATAAGTATAAATTACCTACTAAAAGATCTTATAAACTACTAATAATATATTAAGATAATCGATTATTATATAAATAATTTATATCTTATACTAGTTAGAACTAATATACTAAAACCTAGTATTATTTAATACTATATACTTTATAGGTTTATTAATAGTTATTAAATAAGTAAACTATATAGTATCTTTTCTAAGTAGGCCTTATAGCTAACCTAAGTAAGTATATTTCTCTTAAAAGCTTTTTTATTACTTTATAAGATAAGCCTTATCTATTATAACTATCTCTACTCTTATAACTACTACTAGCTTTTAAATAAGTTTTTTAAAGCCTTTAGTTATAGTTTATTTAAGACTTATTAGAATATAAGTATATCTACTATTATAAATACTATAATAGATTTTTCTATACTAGTATAATATAGTATCTTTACTAATTAGAATAGCCTTAGTATACCCTAAGGACTTAATATCTTATAATTATTCTTCTCTAAGTTTAGTTAAAGGGATAATCTAAATAGTAATTTTAAGAGTAAGAATAGAATAATACTAGAAGATATAGGATTTTCTAAATCTAGTTCTAGTAATAAGTAATATATCCTTTTTCTTAAATATTAAATAATATATATATCTTAACTATTTATATTTTAAGATCTAATCTTTAACTAACTTCTTATAGTTTAATAAGATTATTAAATACTATTAAAGGATATAGATCTACTAATATATATTATAAACTTTTCTTACCTCTTTAATAATAGTAGCTAAATCTTTTAGCTATAGTTATTAGATTTAAAAAACTATATTATTATTTATTATAGGTTTATAATTTAATAACTAACTAGCTATTACTATAAAATAATATTACTAGTCTATAATAGTATAATAATAAAAAACCTCTACTAAGTAGAGGTTAAGTATTACCTTATTTTTATTAATCCTATTAATATCTTTTAAATACGTATATTCTAAGGTTTCTACTATTATTTATATTTCTACTATTATCCTCTTAATATTCTACTAAAGAGTAGTATTATTATTAATAGCTATTTAAACCTTAGAGGATCTTAAAGGGGATATAAATAAAGAATCTTCTTTTATATTAGAACTAAATAATTATTAAGCTAAGGATCCTTCCCTATTATTTATAGCCTTCTTATCTATAGTCGTTTTATTAGGCTTATCTAGTTTATATAGGTTATATTATTCTACTAACGTTATACTTAGTAACTTAAAGTCTTTATCTAGTATTTAACTATTATTTATCTTTACTTATTACTATTCGGCTTTATTTTAATTAAAAGGTTTTATATTAAGATTCTCTAGGTTCTTTTATACTCTAGACCTATAGTTATAGCTATTAATTTTTATATAATACCTTAGTAGTATTTTAGTATTAAAAGCGTTAAGAGTTATTTTAGTATAGTATCTCTCTTAAGTAGAATTATTAGCTAATGTTCTTAAATAACTATATATATCTTAAAGTAGTTTTAAAGTTTTAGGAATAAATTTTATATTTAAAGTAAATATTATATATTTATATTTAAGAGGATTTATTTAAAGTATTTAAAGGGCCTAACTAAAAGTTACTAGTATCTATATAATACTTAAGATATTTAAAATCTACTTAATAACTTTATTTAAATAAGTATTTTAATTAAAATCTTAAAGGAATTTTAATATTTAGATATATTATAGTAGAGTTATTATAAAATAGCTATAGGCTAAAACTAACTATATAAAAGTAAAAATCGCTATTTTTAGCTTTTATAAGCTAGTTTAATATCTTTACTTTAAGATAGTACTATAAAAATAGTATAAATAGAAAATTTAATATTAAAAGTTTATATAAAAGTATATACTTAGTTAGTAATAGTAGTAGTTAATATATACTTTAATCTAGGAGTTTATATTAAAATTATAACTATATAGCTATAGCCTAAAGGATTACTATTTTCCCTTAGACCCTTAAAAAAAGGCTAGAGGTAGTAGTAGTTAGGGTTAGGGCGGGCTAGGGTCGGGGTAGCTANTTTAGATGAACACCTTAAGTTCACTTACACTAGAAGTGTAGTATATCACTAACCAAGACCCAATTTCTCCCACACTTCCTCTTTACATAGTAAGTAAGCACCACATTAAACACAGGAAACCCCGCACCTACAATTCTCAACTGCCATAGCACTAAGTAAACTGCTTAACCCTAAAGCCTTATATCCATATTCCCAACTTCCATGATTAATATCTAAAAAAAGTTTAAAACCCAACATGACAACTTCATCCTCTCTCTAGTCTCCTATAATATCCTCTCTCTTTCGACAACAGCTCTTCTTTTAATAGTAAACGCCTACTGTTAGTTGAAGCGAATCCGAACTTCGCCTCTTTCGTTCTTATAATTAATGATGTACCATGTATCTCTCAGAGGCATCCTACATACTCTATTGCACTCACTAGATAAGACGGATGTCTGCGGTACCTTCGCTGTATATTGTATTATTGTCTAACACCCAGGTATACCCCTTCACCAAATTAAAACCAGTAAAATACTATACTTTCCACATACACCCAACTTCTCAAACCCTCTATTTATATTTAATAGTTAGTTAGTATACGTTATATTAAACAAGGATTATTATTAGTTTTCTTTTATATTCCTGGCTAGCTTCAAGTGCGTATAATTCGCCCATATATAAGTGGAAAGCGAAGTATAAGCACCGCTTACGGGGGCAGTTTGACGAAGTAAACGCCAAGTACTCGGATTTCGATCGTATTATAGACTAAAAGGCTCGCTCTATCTGGTAGAAACAAAGGATAGAGTAGGGCGATGACTTCGGCCAGGTAGGCAAAGAAGTATCTTACAAAACCGCACCCCTTTCGGGGGCCGGGGGGCATAATCGAACTCGGTCCAAAACCCCTCCCAAATCGCCAGGACAGCCTTCAAGCGAGGGGAATGTAGGTGCGACAAAAGAGCTCACAAAAGTGTAGCTGACGATATAGTGGTGGTGGATATTATGGTGGTGTTGAACCCATGTGGCAGTACTGGGGTGAGATATCCATTCCACCATACCTTACTAAGCCTTCATCCTCAATCACTATAAATCCTGCCACTCTCACTCTAGTCGAAGCTCACGAGTGAATCAAGAACCAATCATCTCAAGCGTCACAAAAAACCAAAAAATCCCATAAACAGCCGAAACCCCCCTCCTCCCCCCCCCAAAAAAGTCGATAAAAAAACCACAAAACCTTAAAC
>LT855409.1:2477209-2496066 GCA_900184765.1 Hymenoscyphus fraxineus
TCTTATAGTTTAAAATATTATTCTAACTTTATATATATAGATTAATAAGTCCTATTAGCTTCTAGGATTCTATTAATTATTCTATAAGCAGTTTCTCTATAATAAACTTTAATAGTAGATATAGCCTTTTATTAAGCTTTTAACTACTCTTTTCGATTAGCTACCTATTAAATAGAAGGAGGATTATTTTAAGAGATAATAAGTTAGTATAAATCGTTTTATATAAGCTAATTCTTTATCTCTTATTAATATATAATCTAATTAGTTCTACCTTTGAGTTTAGTAACCTCTTAAAGTCTAGTAGATTTATTTTTTAATAATATATTTTTATAGATATAATATATATTTTTAAAGAGGAGAAAAATTAATTTTAAATCTATAAGATAGATTAGAGTTAAATTAAAGGTATAAAAAGAGTTATACCTCTAAAAGAGAGCAAATTATTCTTCTTTTATACTTATTAATAACTTAATAATTCTTAGAGTTCCTTCTCCTTATTTCTCTTCTTTTTAGTTCTATTATAAAAAGTAAGGCTAGGATAAAAGATAGAGTAATCTTACTTAACTACTTCTATAGCTAATTTACTACAGTTTAGAGTAGTTAGCTTATTTTACTATTTTAAAAAGCTCTTTTTATTAAGATACTAGTATTAGATATAGGTCTAAGACTATTCCTACTAGAAATTAAGTCTAGATAACTTTAAATTAATAGGATACTATAGTATTAACTATAATTAACTCTAGGTAATATAATAGTAATAGTTAAATAAGTAGTTAATAATTATCGGTTTAAGAAAGATAGTAATTATAAACGGGCAATTCTAGACTACGATAGTAGAACATTTAAGGGATATAAATAAAATTATTATATTTAATTAAAAGAGGTGTTTTTAATTAATTAGAGTACCTTCCGGGCTTATAATCTAATATAGTAAAGTGGTTATAGTAATTATTTATATTAATATAGGATAATTAGCTAGCTACTATAATAGTGTTATATATGAGGTTTAGTAATGACTAAGCAAATACCAGGATGCTGCAACAAACACTGGTTCGACAGTAGCTTTACTTTCGACAGTAAAATATCCTGAATTTTCCCAATGCGGTAATTTCTTATTCCAAAATCAGTACGCTGAACTTAGAAAGACTGGCATGGCAATAAAGGCGATACACAGTTGATTGAGCCAGGTTGCCTTCCTTCCTTGCAATCACCACGGCCCAGCTTCTCCATGAAAGAGCCGATTTCTTGTAGTGTTCTAGACTCGGAATCCAATGTGCGCTACCTTTTCCAATTTTATAGATTAATTTCTGGCGGGCCCTGGCCCATAGTTCAAAGGTCATAGTCTATGGCAGCGATTACGAGACGTGTCGTCACTCCTACAATCGCTTTCCTAACACTCGTGTTAAACTGAGGTGGTAAGCTAGATAGCCGACAAATCCAGACGGGATCGGTCGCAAAATCGTTTCTCTAACCATATCTAAGGAAACTCCATACACAGATTCGTGATCGACTTTCGTACACAAACTGTGTAAATTTCTATAAAACTTGAGCCGGCCATATCTCGAACAGCATGGCCACCCTTCACTACTACAGTGATGGCGGATACACCACCACCACGAGGAAAGTCATACGCGTCAGTGCGTCACTATGAAGTGATGGCTCAGGTTTCCCTTCTGCTCTGAATCGACATTGACTGTAATACTGCATACATTTCAGGCAATAATGAAAAGAAAACTTCAAAAATGATTCGACGGCAACTTTTCTTTCGACAGTAAACGCTTCTGTACATTCTCAATAATCGCAATGAAGTAGGTTCAGTAAATCATAGTGGAGCCCAAAGGATATCACTTTGCTTTCCTTGAGCTACATGAAATCTTTCTAGGCCAGTATGCGCCTGGATTGCGAATGCGATGTCTCTCGAAGAAACAGAACGGACAATGCCCAAAAACAACACAACTTTGACGTAACTTCTACTGTACCAACATACCCCCCCTTTTTATACCTGCTATGTCGATAGATTTCTTTGTTTGTGATAGCGTTTCGATCTCTTCCTCAAAAACCTGCAAAGATCCCCTGGCGAGTAGTAATAACCACTTTGTCGATGTCTAACTACAACGTCAAAAGAAATCTTCTCGTTTCCCCCCTTAACTCGTCTCATCAAAAACCACCAAATCCATCACAAGATCCCTACTTACAGGCTTAAGGTAAAGGGGAAAGTACTTGTAGCAACACACCACCATCCCACTTCCACAAAACCGAGTCAAAATCTTCCGTACCGTCGGCAAAGCCAATTGTTTCGGGGTCAAATAGATGAAGACATGTGTAACCAGATGAGTAGTGACTAGCTGAGTAACAATATCATTTTCGTCCGCATTGAAATCATAGACAAGCCATTTCGCATCCACACCTTCGAGTTTCGATTTCAGTCCTGCATCGTCGATAAGTGCCGCGTCATAATCTACACCTACCCCATTTGCCGCGACGATATCAGATGAATTAAGCTTATTGATGTGAGAAAGCAGTCCGATTACTTGAGAGGTGTGTGTCAGTTCTGGAGTTTGTGGAATTTTGAGTTTTCCAACATCTTGAAGTTCAGTGAGGAGTTTGATAACACTTGGCGCGAAAGGAGGGGTTCAGAGGATGGAGTTCGATCCGTACGCACGGAAATCACCATCTCCAGACCCGAGATCGCACACTACAACTGGCTTCGTGTTGGGCTTGATGGAGGTGACTTCTGGGATGAGACGCATGAGGGTTGCTGCTGCGCGCATGGTTGAGGCGGGAGTGGGGATATATGGTGCGAGGCTGGTGCTGAAACCGAAGGGGATGTAGTCAATGTCTTGGAAAGCGAATAGCGGGGAGCCATCATCATTGTTCATTGCTACAAGATGGATAGCGTTGAAAGGCTTCAATCGGATTTCTTGACTGTCGGGGCAATGAAGTGGTTGTGTGGTGGCTTTTTGAGAGTTTCGATTGAGGGCCCACTTATTCAAGCTTCCACAGACTTGCCTGAACCAGTTACCGAGACTTCGGTAGACTTCGGCTAACATTTGCTATCCGTGACTCAGATTGAAAGCTGGTATGACTTTTTGACCTCCATTTTTGGCGTAGGCTCTCTTTTCATTTATATTATTTACTCGATCCGATCCAGTCCGTATTCAGATCACATTATTATTTACATCGTATCGATTTCCTGAAACCCAGGGTGAAGGTAGAGAAGACGTGCTTCTTTGGAAGCTTCAAGGTAGCAAGGCAGACAGATCAGTCTTCTCAAGCAATTGGATGCCCCAATCTGCTAGTAGGCTGCCAGCGCCTTGTCGCTGATGCTGTCTAGATGTGACAAAGTGACACAAATTTGTAAAACGTCGTATGTAAGCTTTACACACATTGTATCAGAAAGATTTGCTGTACTTGTACTCATAAACTAGTGACAGTGAATCAAAATAAAACTCGAAGCCTTACGTAGGTGGATTTTCAGAGATGACCACCTCATAAATATTCCGAAATATGTATATATGCATATATATATCCATATCTTTCTCGTGTCATGTGATCGAACTTAGCTCGAGGTCGGAGGTCGTAACTATTTTCCTGAGGCGCCTGACCAGTAATATTTCTCAGCCCCTGTATATCAAGTACCGGTGAGGGCGACCTAATAGCACGCAACCAATATATTTTTGGGATCCAACAATACGTACCCTCGTTTCTAATATGCAGTTTTGATATTGCCGAGTTAAAAGCCTCGCTTAAGTTTCACGATCTCACCCCGGCATCTGAAAGGTTTTTCGAAAGATTCACATTGTCGGTTGACCTAGAATTCATAAATGGCAGTTGTCGAATGGAGTGAAGCAATCAGTTTCTGTTTGGTAGTGTTTAATTTCTTAGAGAAGAGAAGGTAGCTAGCTAGACTACAAACCATAAATTTCCTTCAATCCAGGTCCTCAAATAGAGAAACATGGCGATAGTGCGAGTCAAGGAAGGATACTACTACGCCGCATCTCCACGCGTCTCACGTAAAAATGTCGTCGCTTAGACCCCTGATCGGCAGCCCCCAGTGAGGCTCATTTGTCCAACTGTACGACATCATCCTAAGCCTGTTAGCACTGCCGCATTTCACCTCAAGACTCAGGCTTCGATACGTAAATTCTTACATTGTCTTGTTCGAAGTTAGGAGTCTCTCCTCTTTCTTAGAAAATGGTTGTATTTTCTTTTCTTCATTCATTCTTTCCTATACATTGCCTCGCTGGTTTCCCGTAGTTTGAATTTCTCTTGCTATTGTTACGATTTCTATAGCATTCACTAACTCTTTCTCACTTCACCTCCCAAATTTCCCAAATGCGACCAAGAATATATGTCCCAGTGATTGTTCTTGTGACCATTCCTATCTTATATTTTGCCACCCGCGTCTATTTCTTCATCCATTTATTCAAACAGCATTCTGGGATCGCAATTTCACAAGCTGAGGTCGCGATAGCTTACAATACGACGAAAGATGTGAATGATCACGAATACACACAGAGAATACCGAAGATTATACATCATATCTGGCACGTTTGGAATGTTGGAGACGATGCTGATAATCAGGCTATGCCCGGGGATTGGAGTATCATGAGAGATGGTTGTAAGGAACTCAATCCGGGTTGGGAGTTCAAGGTATGTATCGCCTCTATTTCTGTAATCTGTTGATACCTCGTTCTTGACTAATTTTGTATTGTAGTTATGGACGACAAAATCATCAGGAGAATTTATCGCAGGGTCATATCCTTGGTTTCTTAATACATATGATGGCTACAAATACCCGGTGCAACGGGTAGATACTGTCCGATACTTCTTGATGAGACATTATGGTGGCATCTACATGGATCTAGATAACGTGAGACTCCATGATTGCCCTCGTTTTCAAAACTCAGAGTAAGCTAGGGATGCAATGCAAACCTCAACCCCACCCTCTACTACCCCGCCTTTCTTATGGACGGCGGCCGAGGAGTGCTAAACAACAACATTCTGGGCGCAGCACCAAACCACCCATTTTGGGAACTCCTAACCGATTCCCTGATTTCATATAATTACGATTATCTCTTTCCATTTATCACGGTCTCCTGGGCGTCAGGACAGTGGTTCGAGACCTCAGTGTGGGAACAATACCATTCCCTCGTCAGGCGCATAGCAAAAGGAGAAAAGGGAGTTAGCGAGGCAGTCACCGAGTATCAAAAGAAGAATGATATCAAAGATATGAAATTATTTCTGATGGGAATGGATGAGCGAGATGGAAGATATGAGGAGTGGGTCTTCTTTAGCGAGGGCCGGGGTGGGACTTGGGTACAATGGGATTTGGCAATGTTTGTGTGGCTTGGGGGACATTGGAAGGCGTTGATCTTTTTGGTTTGTATGGCGATTGGAGGGATTGTGTTGAGGTGTGTGAGATTTTGGGGTAAAAGGAGTTGAAGGACATATGAGAAGATCAAGGAGGATCACGATATATGAAAAAAAAGTGGAATCATCGTTGTGTCATGTTCAGAGAACCTAGATTCTAATATGAAGGGTTTTTATAATCAGCAAATAACACGCTACCGGTTTCATTACCCTACTTAAAGGAATAATAGAAATACAAAATGAGTTGTATTAGCCTTGATGACTAATAACAACTAAAGATTAGTAATACTACCTAGGTATACTAAGCTACTAATACTTGTAATAATTATAATGTTTAATTATATTAAGAAAAGCCTTAATTTTACCTTACTTTTCGTCAAATATATTATATTCTTCTTGTACTTAAGCTAAAGTCCTATCAGGTCGCTTACCATTCTTGACACAGTATACAGACTAGGGAGGTACTAGACGTAGCCGAGAGAATAAGAAACCGAAGCTTTGCCTCTTACAAAATCTTAACCCACATAGTGACTAGTATTAAAATATACAATCTCGAGGAAATGGGCATGAATATATCTTTCGTTATCCTTTAGGCGTAGTAAAGAGAGCTTATTCAGTGAAAGCAAAAGGCAATGTTCAACGAGAGTGTTCCTATTACAGTAACTATCTAACTATCCAACAATCATTTACAACAGATTCCAACACGACGGATTAGGCAATTCTCCAATTTCTATTGTGTTACGGGTATATATATCTGTAAAAACAAAACCTAGACAGACGCCCTTTCTCATTCTTGTTCATGACTCGCACATCCTACGCCTCGGCTCCAGAGCGCTTTCCCATTCTCAATTGTTGTTCATGGCTGCCAGGAATTTTCCCCTCCTTCTTTTCGTAGTTTGGTACTCCTGTCTTCATCGTGTGTGGACACACTCTTCTAGATATCCTCATTACGCTTATGGCTTCCTCCTGGTGGTAGTTTCCCTCCACCCTTTGGAGGGGTCTCTTTCAAGCTTCACCATCAGCGTCTGACACCCTTTTCTTGTGACCTTTGGCACCGCCCAGCGGTCCGCCAAATGGGGGAGTTAGGTTCGAACTTGATGGCTCTTTCCTCTTCAAATTCATACCCCCAGCCTCTACCCTCCTCTTGTGGCCTCCTTTCCCCGGCGGTCCGCCGAATGGGGGTTAATCGGGCCGATTGGCCTCCTTTCTCTTAATGGCCCTACCCTCAGCCTCTACCCTTTTGTGCTTGCCAAAAATCGGGGCGCCAAATGGACCTTCGTTGTTATGGTCTGCTTTCTCCTTCCGCTCTATATTCATACCCCTTTTGCCGATACTCGGACCGCCGAATGGACCTTCTCAAATTCTTCGTCACTCTCAACCACAACGCTGGTGACCATATATTTCGCCATTCTTTTCCTGACAACAAGACCCGAGACTCAGAAGACATTCTATCTCAGGTACCAGTACACTCAAAACCACATCTCAGTAACACAACCCTCATACTTCCTCCCAGAAAATTGTATGAATTAGCCCGGCAAAGTAGCTTGCAAACCAAACACACCACAATCCACTAAGCACAGAAGAAATCCTGAACCAAAACATCCTACCCAATGATACTGGGGTTCAAGCCTTCACATCTCCCACAAGCGAGGTCTATAGCAAGACCCCAACCCCAAGCCCACCTGATTCCCAAAGCCCCTCCCGAGGACACAAGTACCCACTCCCCACATGTGAAGTACAAAACCCTGACCACGGGAGACTCAGAGGTTTAGAGATGGAACAAAAGATACGGAAACCAAATACTAGGTGTTAGATTCCCAACACGTCTCTTCCCTTCCTTTCTCTTTTCCCAACGCTTCATTTCTTTCTCCTTCTCTCTCCTCTTATCCATATTTCGATATTTTAAAAATCACTTTCAGCAAAGACTACACCTTCGTTTCACCAGCCAGTCTATTCAACTCAAAGTCTCAACTCAGGTCGTACAGACAATAACGCTAATTACTTTCCAACAAGAATACAAAGCAAAACAAAACATCGAATCCTTTCGAAATCCCATAATCCACAAAGACAAGACGAAAAAGAGGAGGGGGGCGAAACGAGAAGAGCACTACACGCAGCACATCCACCTCTACCCTCTATCCTTCTTCACCCCCCCCTTCCCCCTTCCCCTCCAAATATGCCAATCTCAATATAACAACACTCCTACCAATCCCATCCCCTTGAACACAAGACGCCATCCCAACGCCCCCGCCCAACCCAACCACCAACTCCCAAACTTCTCCCAAAAAACCCGCTCACAACAATCTATCTATCATCCAACACAACACCAAATCCACAATAACAGTACACACAAACCCATATCTCACAGTGCCTTAATCCAAAGATCCAACCATCTAAATCTCCAAGGTCAATCTCTCCTCTTTCATTTCTCTATTCTCTATTCTCTACACAAAACACCAAAAACTAACACCCGCTCGCTAATTCCACAACCAAATCACTACAACAAGGTAGGCTGGTAGGTATATTCATAATCTTATGGCGAGAGAAAGAAATAGGATCGGTATCCCTCTCTATGTGAAATAAAGAAGCTCAAGGAAAAGAATACGCTATACACCACTTCCATCCTCGCCAGCGCGTCTGTACTTAAGTAAAGTAAAGTCATATAGAACGCCAAGCAAACCCCCGCTCAAAAACACAGTAAAGAAAATTTTATTTCATCTCATCTCATCTCACTCATCTCACTCATTCATCCCATAAAAAAGCAAAAATAAAAAAAACAAAGAAACCCATACACCAAAAAACCAAAAACATTCTCGAAAATATCTAGAAAGCGCACTCAATTCAAAGGACAAATAAAGTATTGCAACCCCCTCCGTTCAATCATCCCACTCCTCATCCAACTGATCAATCAACCGATTCTCATCCTCCGGTCCATTCCTCCCACTCTGTCGTCCCCTCCCACTCGACCGATCATTCGCAGAGACAGAAAGGGCGCTGTAGCCCCGATGGGTGGGTAAACATCGGGAACAGGAGGAGGTTGCGATGATGAATGTGTCCTAACAGGGAGAGAATGTTAGCTTGTGATTTGGAGATGGTGAGGAAAGGATGATGAGGGATGGTGAAATGTGTAAAGTGAATTGTGAATTGGGGATGTAGGTAGGGCGAAAGGCGTCCAGTGGGACGTGCGTTTTTTGGGGTGATCTGGGGGTTGGTGGTAGCAACAAAACTTGTTGCTCGGACATGGAATGGAGGTGGAGGAGTGTCTTGAATTGAATGGATTTTGAGCGCAAGAGAGATTTCTATACTGTGTGGATAAGGTACAGGTAGGAAATGTGTGTATGTATCCTGAATTAAGAGGTTTCGCCATGCTATGACTCTTCAAGAAAAAAAAGTGAAGAATGAGAATGAGAGAGGTACTCTGTACAAGGAGGTTTTGATGAATTTGCAGAACTTTTTTCTTCCCTTCTTTTTCTTCCCACAACAGCGTTTTTGAATAGGACCACAACTAGAAACAAATTATGCGGCAAAGGTAGTCATGATCACAGTCATGAAAGATGTGTAGACTCCCATGACGACCTCGACATATAAGACTTGTTTTTCCTCGTCGACATTAAAGGTCGGACCTCCATGGTTGGTAGAATACCCTCTCTCACGCTCGTAATCCGGGGGAATACTCTCTGCTTCGCGCGCTGGACTAAAGTAAACCAGCTCACCTTTATGAAACTTCCTATTCCTGCCCACATGCTGTAATTGGGCAATTGTCTCCATCCTCTCGCATGCGCCACATTGCGCTGGTAGAATACACCTCCGAGGAAGTAGACGAGAATGGCGATAACTCCAATGATGGAGAATACTGCTGCTGGTCCGGCGCCTTGTTTGGCGGGCTGAGCACTTATGCAGGCCTCTTTGGAGAGGACTTCGAAGGAGTATGCGCATTCGTCTGGGTCGACGCTGACGAAGCTTATGGATGGTGCGGAGGCAAGGGGATCTTTGTCGCAATGGAAGGAAATGGTGGTTGATTTTCGTCCCTTCCCATCCTTCTTGTCTTCGTCGTCTTCGTCTCTTGATTTTGCCTCTCTTTTTTTATTACCCCCACAAGGCGAACCATTTATGTATTGTAGAACGAGTCGTTTTCCTCGGATAGTAAGATTTGATGCCTGTAGTCTACAACATAGTTAGAGCAAGGTTACATGATCACGATAGCGCAATACCAACCCCATGGAATACTTCTTGTCCCCCACCTCGTAAAAAGCACTAGCGTTCTTCCATAGTGACTTCTGGACGCCAACTAGATCCTCTGGATATTCCACCAGCGGAGCGCATATGTTCAAAGTAAAGTTGTATGGAATATCGTATCCTTTCGCATGGTAATCGTCCACCTTTTCCTTTTTCCCAGCCTTCTTGCCATCCTTCGGCGGTAGTATTGACAGCGGTCTCAGGTCATAGAATGCGCCGTTCGTCGATGCCACCGTACATGGTTCTACGACTTTTTCGTCTGCGGCGATGGATAAACCGCTGTGTAATGCGAGAGCAATGAGGAGGGAGCTTGGAAGTAGTGGGAGATGCATATTTATCACAAGCAGTCGCAATGCGCTCGCCTGGTGGCGCTGATTCGTAAGGTGTATTATTGGGATACCTGCTTGGGTAGGCAAATATATTGGGTTATTGCAGATTGCAGATGGCGTGGTGGTATCGAGAGTTCCAATGGTGGTACGGCGCAATGTGAAATTCCAAGGTCTATTGTGGTCTAGTCGTGGTGGAGTTTGGTAACTAACTTAAGTAACTTAAGCTTGAGGTCCCCATCCGCATCCGCCGCGCCCGAAAGACAGATCGCCAATCCCTGTTCGCCCTGTTGGGCCAGCAGTAGCCAGGCGCCAGGCTCCCGCACAGGTCGCCAGGTACAGGGCAGCACGTGACATGCCTACTTATTTAAATCTTACCTAAACCAGGGCACGCTTTGCTCCTCCTGTCACATTTAAATACATACCTAATCAACTGGCATTGGATAGATACAGAAGATTTGCTGAAGGAAGCATGGGAAATTGGAGTTCCATTGATCGAATATCTACACAAGACGTTCGCCACTACGTAGTGTAAGAGGACTTGAAAGCTTTTGCGTGCACTGGTTGTATCTTTGGGATGATGGAAATGAAAGATGTGTTGAGCCATTTTTACAAAATGAAAATAGAAGCACTGAAAGTAAATTGAAAAATGTGTCAAAAATAGAACTCTTGACAATCCTTGGTACTGGACTTCTTAGATCAATTGGCTTTAACAGCGATCGCGATAGAAAACAGACAGCGCATCAGCCACATCTTCAACAGCCACCCGGTAGGCACGGACCGTCAAATGGCCACGCCGTACACACGTAAAAACGGAATCATCATCGTCACCCGCAGCTGCAGCCGACTGGGAGACAGGTGTAAAGGGTGGTGAGCGGAAACTTTGGAAGCCGAGAGAGTAAACTGGTGCCATTGTCACCCTCAACGTCCACCACTCAACTCCACGGGCCAATCTCGACGAGCTTAAAGCTTCCTTGATGGGCTCTCTCTAAGAATCTTCTCCATCACCTTTAGTACTGACAAGACAATTTGCACGGCACCGCAACTTCTACACAAAATGCCCGCAAAAGGAGCGAAATCTGCGGTTGCAAAACCAAAACCAGCAGCTACCCATCTCCCTCATGGCTACGAATTTGGAGGACCGTAAGCTCGCCCACGTCTTTTTGGAGATATTCTTTAACAGTATTTACAGAATTGGTGCCTTCGCAGTCTCTTTTTTCCTTCCAGTACTTGTGTATGCGTTTACCCTGCTTTGTAACGATATCTCTGGATGCCCCGTACCTTCCACCCTCTCCCCTTCGACCTTGACAATCGAGAACCTCAAACGAGATGTTGGATGGCCCGCGAATGGAGTCTGGGGTCTGGCAAGCTGGGATGTATCTGCGAAAGTTCTGGGATACTACTTTTTGACCTTGGTCCTTCATCGAGTCTTGCCAGGAGAACATGTTGAGGGGGTTGAGCTTGCTTCTGGTGGAAAGCTAAAGTACAAGTTCAACAGTATGCTGTGCCTTTTGTGTGCGTAGAGAAGGAATGCTAATTTATAACAGCTTGGTCTTCCTCAATGTTTACGTTTGCGATTCTGGCAGCTGGAACTGTTGCCCAAGGAGCCGACTTTCCTGTTTGGACCTTTATCTACGAGAATTATCTTCAGATCCTCACAACAAATATGATCATTGCATACTCTCTCGCAACATATGTCTATGTCAAAAGTTTTAGCGTCAAGCCTGGAAACTCCGACTTACGAGAGCTCGCATTGGGAGGACAATCCGGAAACATGATATACGATTGGTACATTGGACGAGAGCTCAACCCACGTGTTACAATCCCCTTAATTGGTGAAATTGACATCAAGGAGTTTGCCGAATTGCGTCCCGGTATGCTCGGATGGATCATTTTGAACCTGTCATCTATCGCACATCAGTACAAAACATATGGTTATATCACGGATAGTATTGCATTCATCACCGTTATCCAAGCTGTCTATGTCATGGATTCTTGGTGGATGGAGAATGCCATCCTTACCACAATGGACATTACCACTGATGGCTTCGGTTTTATGCTTGCCTTTGGCGATCTTGTTTGGTTACCATATATCTACTCCACCCAGACACGTTATTTGTCCGTCTACCCATTATCCCTTGGGCTCGTCGGTCTCGTACCTATCTTTGCCATCGTTGGAACTGGTTATTACATTTTCCGTAGTGCCAACAACGAGAAGAATCGATTCAGAACTAACCCCAATGATCCGCGAGTCGCACATCTCAAGTATATTGAGACAGCATCCGGCTCCAAACTTCTGGTTTCAGGCTGGTGGGGAACCGCTCGACACATCAATTACTTTGGAGACTGGATTCAAGCATTTGCATACTGTATGCCTACCGGTCTTGCAGGATACATTGTCCAACACAGCTCCATCGCTCCTGGTTCTGGGAAATCTTTGGCGGATGGTTCGTTTGTTTATACCGGGCCATCCACCTACACCGAAGTCTTCCAAGGTGCTGCTAAAGGTTGGGGTATGATTTTTACTTACTTCTACCTTATCTACTTTGCCATCCTATTGGTTCACCGGGAGAGAAGAGATGAGGAGAAGTGTATCAGGAAGTATGGCGAGGACTGGAAGAAATATACCAAAGCGGTTCCGTACCGCATCATTCCTTACGTCTACTAGGACTCTGGTCCTGGTAGCGAATTGAATGGAGAGATGGGTGGTTTGAGGACGAGGGAATGTAATAAGTACAGTGCTTTTGGTGTTATAATAAACATGTCATATTAGACAGGCGAAGGATATCTTGTTCTTTTTCGGTTTCTCGGCTTGTGTAATCTTGACCTTTATTTCTTTCTTTTTTCTCTTTGCGAGATAATGAACGTATCCACCTTGTAATCTTCCTCGAGTACTAGTACCTAGTGAGCGCATCCCGTTGACCCGTCATTGTAGAATAATCGGTATACTTGTACTCTAATTGTATCTCATGGATAATCCCTGATTTATTTGACCATCCATCCCGTCGGCCCGTCGTCTGGTACTGTTTTTACCGACCCATTTTTTTCCAGTCTTTATAACTTTATACGGAGGGTACTTGGATTTTATACTTTCGCTTGTCTGGCTTTGGACCCGCTGAGCCCCTTTTTTTGGGATGCCGAGGAGGGGGAGGGGGAGATGTGGAATTTAGAAAGGTGGTTTATAAGTGTCCTTTTTGATGAGGATTTGATGGTCTTTTCTTTTTTGAAATTTTGATCAACAGCGAGGGAGAGGAGAAGTGGATACTCTGCAGATGGGGAATGGGAAGGGAGTTCGAAATACTCGAGTTTTGCTTTGCATCTTGAGATTTTATTGGGCGACGTGCAGTGCAGTATATAGAGCAAACGTAGCTGTAGCTGTAGCTGTTTTCAGTCATCAGAGTAGTGAGAAATCTTTCTTGGTACATTTGTTTGTTTGTTGCAATTGCCTACCTTCTTCTTAACTACCTACCCCGGCTTACAATTATCCCCCACTCTATGCCGTTTCGCTGGCGATTCAAGCGGAGGGTCATGCTCTGGGTTATATGATTGTATTCTATTACCTCTCTATATTATCAAGCTTAGCTGGACGTAAGCCAACTTATTACTTCAAGCCTAACCCTAAATATCAAACTCATGAATCTCTTCATAGACATCGTACTACCTCATTTCACTCACAATTCACGATTCACTCTCTCTTCAAATAATAGCAAATACCTACTTGAAAACATCGGTGAATGAACCTGAATCATGACACCTGCAGTGTTACCCCAGCTTTTCCTCCCCCGCATTCTCGGCTGCATTGCGGTGGTAAGATTTTGGGCATTGTGAATTATGTCGCTGGACTAACTAGGTAGGCTAGTGCTAGCTCCCGACGTCGCTATGGATACCTATCCTATGTATGGCTGCACGTCTCGGGCAAGCACAGCACAATCCAACCTCTCCTCCACTCCACTCTAGATGCTTTCTTTTCTTTTTTACGAGTTACGGTACTGCATATCGTGGCGTTGTTAGTTCCCCCTCGTATTTGATGCATCCGGTGACGTCGGTAGTACTTCATGATGCGAGGCGGTAGTATGGAAGGGGAAGGTTGGGTTGGTTGGAGTTGCTTGGGTGGATATGGGGGTAAGCACTTGTTTGCTTTCAGAGAGGGAAGCTGGGGAAATGGGAGTCGGTTACGCACCTGCAGTGTCGTACTCATACTAGTGTCGTTGGATTGCTTCTGTTTGTTATTTGTGCGGGGGAGGTGGGGAGATATTAACAGGTTTCTGTCATGTACATGGTATGGTACATCTACAGTAGGTGCCTGCCTGCCTTTCTGCAATGGCACAGTACGTACCTGCCTAGGTCCTTGAACCCGCGAAAAATCGATTCGTTGCGATCTTCGGAAGGGGATGCGAGTACCATCACAATTGGGACTTAGTCTTGGTATCTAGCTCATATAAGTTCTCTTTGTGCGCCATTCATGTTGTGTCACCCACCCATCCGTTTCCGTTCGCGATAATTTGGATCTTAAGTTGTCGAGAGATTTCGTTGTTCGCGGTTGCCCTGCTCACGAGACTTGGGTGTCCGAGTAAACAGCCCATTCTAATTACCAATTCATTCACTCTTCAGTCTCTAGCAGTCTGGAAGCGGGGTTATTACCTACTATATATCCCAACCTCCTTGACGAGATTAATTAAGACATCCATCCTCCTCACATATACACTACCTACCCGTCCCTACATTCCTCCTCCTAGCCTACCCCGCCATCTCAACCACGGTATCTATCTCCACGGCCCCAATTACCAGGACCAGCCATCAATTCATTGATCAGCGGTATCCTCCGCGTTTCCCAAGATGTTGGGTTTCTTACTCGTTGTTCTGGTGGTGTTTGGTGCCTTGGTACATGCTCAGAATGAGAGCTTGGCGTACTCACCACCGTTTTATCCGTCGCCTTGGATGAAGGGGACGGGGGAGTGGAGTGAGGCGTATGCAAAGGCGAAGGATTTTGTGAGTCAATTGACGTTGTTGGAGAAGGTTAATATTACTACTGGTATGATTTACTCCTCCTTCTCCCACCATGGGATTTGACGCTATTCCCTCCTCCTCACCACCCAATCAAAGGCAACTAAAACCAACACCAATAATATTGATAACAATTCTCTAATCTGTGTTTTCCTTGGTAAATAGGCGTAGGATGGGAAAGCGAAGGATGCGTAGGAAACACCGGATCCGTCCCTCGATTGGGTCTGAGAGCTCTGTGTATGCAAGATTCCCCCTTGGGCATCCGTTTCGCAGATTACAGCTCGGTTTTCCCTTCTGGTCAGACGGTTGCGGCGACTTTTGATCGGGGACTTTTGTATGCGAGAGGTTATGCGATGGGTAGTGAGATGAGAGATAAGGTGAGTTTTCTACCCTATTTTCTATGAGTATGAGGAATGAGAGGAATTATTTTGAGGAGTTGGGCTGATGTGTGGAAGGGTATTCATGTTCAACTTGGTCCGGTTGCTGGTCCGCTTGGTCGGATGGCTGCTGGTGGGAGAAATTGGGAGGGATTTTCGCCGGATCCTTATTTGAGTAAGTTTTGATTTTTTTGAGTAGAGAAATTAGAGATAGCTGCTGACTTGAGTAGCTGGTGTTGGTATTGCTGAGACTATTAAGGGTATTCAGGATGCGGGTGTTATTGCTTGCGCCAAGCATTATATCGTTAATGAACAGGTCAGTACTTTGAATTTTTACTTGAGGAAGAAAGTTCTAGGTTACTTAAGGCAGTGTGAACTTTTAATTTATTCTTGTGTTTCCTTTTGAGAAGTTCTGAGCAAAAGAAGCAACGCAAAGGGGGAGATCACGAAAACTGGCAATCATCTTCTCAGACCCCGTGACTAACAATTCGCAGGAACACTACCGTCAAGGGGCACCAGAACAGAACATTACCGAATCCATCTCATCAAATGTCGATGATGTGACTATGCATGAACTCTATTTGTGGCCTTTCGCAGATGCCGTCAAGGCAGGAGTCGGTAGTATCATGTGCTCATACAACCAAATCAACAACTCTTACGGATGCGCGAATTCCAAGATGCTCAACAACTTGTTGAAAGATGAGTTGGGATTTCAAGGGTTCGTGATGAGTGATTGGCAAGCACAGCACACTGGAGTCGCTTCTGCAGCTGCAGGTTTGGGTGAGTGGTTCCGATTTTTGACATGATAAATACGAGAAAAGCTTACATATTTTCCAGATATGACTATGCCTGGAGACACGGTTTTCAGTTCTGGTGTTAGTTTTTGGGGAACGAACTTGACCCTTGCCGTCCTTAATGGAACAGTTTCTCAGGCTCGCCTCGATGACATGGTCATGAGAATCATGACACCTTACTTCCATGTTGGATTCGGCTTGAATGAACCTGAGCTTAACTTCAATTCCTGGACTTTTGACACAGTCGGTCCTCGACATGCGTCGGTTGGAGCAAACATCCAGCAAATCAACTTTCATGTGGATGTTCGTCGAGACCACGATATTCTCATCAGAAACATTGCTGCTCGAGCCACTGTTCTACTCAAGAATATTAACAACGCCCTACCTCTGAAGAAGCCAAAGTTCCTCGCCGTCATTGGTGAAGATGCTGGACCTAATCAATGGGGACCTAATGGATGTGCAGATCGTGGATGTGATAATGGAACACTCGGGATTGGATGGGGTTCAGGAACGGCCAACTTTCCATATTTGGGTTAGTACGCATGAATAAAATAGTCTTAAAGCGTGAGCTAACAAACTATAGTCACCCCAGATCAAGCATTACAAGCCCAAGCACTTCAAGACAAAACTCGATATGAGAGCATCTTTGATAACTACGCTGATGCCCAGATCAAAGCCTTGGTCTCGCAAGCAAATGCTACAGCCATAGTATTTGTCAATGCAGACTCTGGAGAAGGATATATCAATGTTGACGGGAATGAGGGTGACCGAAATAATCTCACTCTATGGCATTCCGGTGATGAGCTTGTCAAGAACGTTTCTTCTTATTGCCCCAACACAATTGTTGTCATTCATTCAGTTGGACCTACCCTTCTCGAATGGCATGATAATCCAAACATTACGGCAATATTGTGGGCAGGTCTTCCTGGTCAAGAGAGTGGGAATAGTATCACGGACATCCTATACGGAAAGATCAATCCTGCTGGTCGAACACCCTTTACCTGGGCACCTACTCGAGAGAGTTATGGCCCTGATATTCTGTATGAGGGTAATAGAGGTACAGATGCGCCTCAACAGGATTTCACGGAGGGCGTCTTTATTGATTACCGTGCGCTTGATAAGACAAACACAACACCAATTTACGCCTTTGGTCATGGATTGTCATACACAACCTTCTCTTACTCGGACCTGAAGACTACTCCAGCTACTCCAGGACCTTACACACCAACTACTGGTATGACAGAACCAGCACCTACATTTGGTACTTACTCCAAGGATACCAAGGATTACTTATTTCCAAATGGCAGCTTCCCATATATCCGACAATACATTTACCCATATCTCAACAGCACCGATGCGCGAGAAGCTTCTCTAGACTCAACATACGGCCAATCCGCCGATCAATTCCTCCCACCCAACACTCTCTCCACCGATCCTCAACCCAGACTCGCAGCAGGCGGAGGACCCGGTGGAAACCCACAACTCTGGGACGTCATGTACACAGTCACCGCAACCATCACCAACACTGGCCCCCTGAATGGCGAGGAAGTCCCCCAACTGTACGTGAGCCTGGGTGGACCCAACGATCCTAAGATCATTCTGAGAGGCTTCGATCGTTTGAGTATTGATTATGGGAAGAGTGTTACATTTACTGCTAATCTCCTCCGTCGTGATTTGAGTAATTGGGATCCTGTACAGCAGAATTGGGTTATTACTAGTGCGCCCAAGACTGTTTATGTAGGGCCTAGTAGTCGGAATTTGCCGCTGAGTGCGAGACTTCCGGGGTATTAGATGGGTGATGATAGAGGTAGAAAGGGGGGTAGATTTTGCTCTTTTGATAAGAGGTTGGTTGATAGCGATGGCTTAATGAGGTGTGAGGTGTGAGGTGTGGGATTTGGTGAACAGACCATGAAGACTGGAAGCAGATACACACAGAGAGAGAGAGGAGGGAGAGAAAAGAAAGAACTTGGCTTTTGCAGCTTGGGCTTGTTGATAATGAGGAGTTGGCTGGGTGGTTGGTACATAAGACAGAGACGGCACTGTACTTTTCGTACAGGTAAATAATGATAATAGCAAGAAGAAGTAATTTCCCAGAGTTTAAGAGTTACAGTGAGATGAAGTCTTCTTTGTGTACTCGATCGTATAGAATGGATGAAGTGTACTCTTCTGGGTTCCATAGGAGGTGACAAAGAAATGTCATGAAGTGATGGCGCGAAATTCGTCTTTGTGCNGGGGATCTTTGATGTTGAACACATACCTCGAGCTCGCTGATTGCTGGGATATTACGCAGTTGTGTTTCCCTTTCTTATATTCGGAAACTGGGCACCCGACCTAGAACTTGACGAGAAGTCCGGGACTGAGAGTTTCGAGGGAGAGGACAGGACGATTGAGATACGAAGGTGGAGGAAGAAGAACGAGAACCTGAGAACCCCGGAACCAAGAGAAGTTGAACGTCAGCGCACGAAGACGTCTGAGATACGAACTAGAAGCAGAAGCAGAAGGAGAACGAGAACGGGGAAAAGAAAATGGCCTCACGATGGAATGCCGTCTCGGAGAGTATCGCTACACGCCCCCAAAGGAAAATGGGGATTAAAGTCGGTGGTGAACGTACGTTTGTCTTCTTTCGCTTACGTTTAACGTCCTTGCGGTCTTTCTGTATACATCATCTCCTACATCCACTTCCCATCACCAACCATACATTTTTAATCCAACAGCCAGAGAGAGAGAGAGAGAGAGAGAGAGAGAGA